>AWOL01S0023040.1:0-35230 GCA_000715115.1 Nicotiana otophora | reverse complement strand
CGACTAGGGTTTGTGATGTGAGGGGAGGGTTTGAGAGAATATAGAGGCGACTGCTGAAGGGAAATGGGTTAGGGTTTCGTGGTTTGGTTAATTAAAAGAGCTTCGATGAACGAGGGTCGTCGATCTTGAGAGATCAACGGCCATGATTTAAAAGATGAATGGGGCGGTTAATTTAATGCTTCCTTATTATTATTCATCTTAATAATGATGGACTAATCTCATCTCATCATTTTTAAATTTTATCCATCCATTTTTGATTCACCTTAATGTTGATCCATAATATACCACTAATAAATCGAAACCTCTTACGTAATACATTATCACAAGAGCTCACATCTCATCTTGGAACATTTGAAGTTATTTGCCTAATTCACCTATGGACAATATTATACTTCAATAATCATATTTCATAGCATCCCAGTGTAATTCATCTTATGGAGTTATTCTAATCCCGTGCAATTCATGAAATACCTTTTCTTTAAATAATTACTCAATCAAAGGCCTAAGCATCATCCTCTTATCTATCACAATTACACCCTTATTATAATACCAGGGAAGCATTCCATCTCTTCTAAATGCACTTATTCTTAGACTCCTTCAAGTTAATTCAATCTATACTGAGCTTTCTAGAAGGAATAAGCTAATCAATCAGAATTGAGACAGGGAGGAGAGGAAAAAAAGAGATTTTCGAGCCTGGAAGTAGCAAGCAACAACAGCTTTTCAGCCGTTGCATGCTAGCTTGTAATTTATTGGTATAGTAGGGGTGCACCTTTTTCAAACTTTTCTATAATATAAGGTAAGATTTTTGGAACCCTAGTTTTGGAGTTTTCCCCAACCAACCTATACTTACAGAAATTATCAGCTCTCTTGTTTTGATGGGTATAATCACGAGGCCTTACCTATTCTTGTCACTTTCTCACTCATTTGTTCTTATCCTCACTCCTATCTACCTAAAACCTTGTCGCTCTACGATAGTTTAGCTTGCGACCTAAACATATCTATTCATACTACTCGCAACCTTCCTTTAACTTGCTAGCACCATATATTTCCTTTCGTGCCGTCTCAGCTGCCTTTAAACATAAGCAATTACTTTTCCTGGTCGTTCTACCTCCTGCTGCATGAATGCTTGGCTTATCTTAGTGCCCACAAATACTTTAATTTCCTGTAACTCATGTGATCTCAAATATCACTTTTGATTTTTACTTCCCGTTCATTAGCCAAGATAGGTGACACTTTTTTATGGAGTGCATACCATGTTGTAGTAAGACTGTTGTTACAAGATCATTACCTCTTTAGGTCACTATGCTTAGGTTGAAGCCTTCTTCCTTATTTCCTCAACTAGTCTTTCGTTGTAGTACTTAGGGGAGACCGTCTGACTCTTGTAAAGCTGTGAGCTTATTACATTATATACCTAAAATAATTTTTGATTTTCTTGCTTGCCTATATTTATCCCTAGTAACGTACCTCTGCGCCCTTGTGCTCGTAGGGTTGCTTTTAAACTGAAATTTTTACCGTCTCCCTAGTGGTACTCTCTTTTATTTCCTTAACACTTATACGGTGCCTTTAACTTCCCCAACTCCTATTTGAATATTTCTCAACAATTACGATGTCATATCCACAAGACTAAATTCCCTATGTTGGGGTTCACTACGTTTATCTTACACGATCTATAGATTTATCTATATCGTCTTGTCTAGCCAAAACTAGACTCTTCCTGAATCAACAACTAACTACTCATTGGTCCATTCTCGTATCTATATTCAGTGTAATCTCTCTTGGGTTATTTCCTTTGTCTTAACTTACCTCTCGCACTAGCTCCTTATGTATTAAGTATTCATTCGCACTTATTTATAAATAACATCCTGTGCAGGAACCCTTACTGCCTCTCCCCGACATCAAGCTTTCATAATATTCTGAAGTCATAACATATCTGCATGATCCGAATCAACGCATTATCATTCCTTTCGCGCGTTTTCACTGCATTCTTCCTTTACTATTGCATAGTTACCTCTTCATCTTTGGCATCTTTTCACATCTTTACAGACTCTTACTCGCCTTGAAATAATCTTTTTGTACCAAGGATAACTGAATTTCTTATGCATGAGAGTGACACCTAATGTAACTGGCACACTTAATCCCTTAAGCTTAACTCTACTCATAGTGCTTGCTTTAAGGAAGCGTCTTCCTAAATGAACTTTAAAGGTTATTCTTTTATTGTCCATTCTATTATTATAGAAACGCTATCTCTGAAAATCTCACGATGCCGACTATTATCAAATCTTCTGATCCCTAATTCATGTTCAACTTATCTTGTTCACTAGCCCATACTGGTTTCTATTAATCTGGGGGTCTAACTTAGTCTTAAATCATATTGGAGTCACCAACTCATTTCTTGAAATAACTATCACGCCCCGACCTCGGGAGCACGCCCGACGCTCAACCGAGATACCCCGGCCGAGCAAGCCTGCTAGATGCCCTCTACCTAACCTTACCAATTAACAATATAAGAATCAATATAGGTGATAGACATGAGAAACAATCAAGTATTCCTCATTATTTTTCCATTACTCAAAGGATATTCATATATGATTCCCAAAATATTACAAGTTTATAGTGTAATGAAAAACATATTTGCCAAATACCAATATTTTTAGTTTAATTCTGTAAGGCCCCATAAAAATATTTTCTAACAACTGGGGTTGAACAGTGCGCTGGGGAGTTGGAGAAAATGTTGGACAGTAGTAGGCATTTCTGCGACCGTAGAACCACTCTGCGGACCGCAGAATGGTCGCAGAGTGGGTCAGGTTTTTGGGGCATTGTTTATGTCAATTTCGCGGCCATTATGCGACCGCATTACCGTTTTGCAGGCCGCATTCTTGTCGCATATCCCGCTTTGGGATTTTGTCGGAAGGAGGTTCTGCGGTGCACTATGCGACCGCAGAATAGGTTTGCGGGCCGCATAGTGACCGCAGACCAGGTCAGTTCTTTTTCCCAGTTTTGGCATCCTAATTTTATGGTCATTTTGCGGACCGCAGAACCATTATGCATTGGCATATGCGACCGCAGAACCTGTTTCGGAGCTTCATTTTTGTGGTTTTTAAACCCAACCCAATTCCGTTAAAACATATAACATAGACCATTTTTGAACAAAATCTGATACTTTAGAGTGAGAGAGAGAGTCCTAGAGGGAGAAAGTGATCTTCATCTAGTTACTCTTGAATTCTTGCATAAACCCTTGAAGATTATCAAGAGAAGCACCCTAGGTCTTCATCCTAAGAGGCAAGGTTCTATCACTAAACTCTTAATTTCGAAATGTAACTAGAATGGGCAATTAGTAAGGAAATTCATGGGGATGGGAGTGCTTACCTTGCATGCATGTATTCATGAAGTATGTGGGAAGGTTGTGAGCTAAATATGGTAGAGAATGGGTTGGGAAATGGTGGAATATTCCACAAAAGGGCCTTAGAACCTTAATGCACACCTAATGTTTGATAAAATGCTCAAATGAGCTAGAACCATGATCATCTTCCTAATTTTGGTTCAATTTGTTATATTTCTAAAATAGATTGAAGTTTCTAAGAATTTCGAAACATTTTAGAGTTTACGAAAGCTCCATTGAGGTATGTTGGCTAAACTTTCTCTCTTAGAATCGAGTACCATATTGTTTCCGGAAGATCAAGTATGATTGGCTCAAGATTCCCAACTTCTATATTCCGGGTTATTCCCTATAAACTTGTTCATCCCGAATGAGATTTATGTCAAAAGATAGATGTTCAAAGTATGGTTTGCATATTAAAATGTTGTGGCTTTGAGTCGTGTTTTAAATGAAAACTAGTATGCCAATTGGGTGAGAAAACCTCGATATGCCTAAGACTCATAATTGCTTATATGTGTACTTAAAGTCATGATTGGAAGTGCCATATTGTTGCTAATCTTTAATGATGCTTGAAAATGAATTAAGCGAATTGAAGAAATAGAGTGTGGCCAACGTGCCAAGAATTTAAGTTATGACTGTGGCTAGTAGTGCAAATGATTTGAGAGAATGCGATAAAGAATATGAAATGAGTCTCGACTCGATTGTTTAAAAACGATTTCAAAAATAGAATTGCCTAAAGGCTTTTGCACTCAATTCATGCCCATAAGTGGCTGATTTAACTAATACTTTGCTTTATAAATATATCCAGTATGATTCGAGTTCTTACATACTCGGGTGTTGAAATTATATATTTTCATTTCTGGGAAGGAGTATTGCAAGAATAAATGGTGTATAGATTGCTTATGATTTTGATGTGTGCTTGTGTTGCTGGTTGGTATGCCCCATTATTTGGGAAGGAACCTTGCGTGCTTAAAGTTTCCAATACTAATAAATTCGAGGTATATGATTGTTGAAATATTCCATATGTTGATATTTGACGGTGACCTTTGAAATTGAAAGAAGTGAAAGGGTGGAATATGAAATACGACCACCGTGCCAGGAATAAAGAATCTTGTGAATGGCCAAATGAGCCAAGAAAATATTGTTGTTGTCAGTGACTAGAAATACTAGTAAGAATTTATACAATGTAAAAAATGTTGAGGTGAGTACAATTGTATTTATGCTACCTTGTGTGCAAATCAAATTAAAACTAATTTTGGGAGCATCATTAGCAAAATCGAGGAAGGGTGGGTCGTAAGGCCCACACCTGAAACTACACATGCCGGTGTAGGGATGGATTGCGATTATTCCCCTTATTTGGGATGAAATTGAAATATTGGAGAAATTGTGACACTATTCCCCTTAATTGGGATGAAACAAGTAACAATTATGGATTGGAAAAGTCAACCCACACGACATATGTGGGAAAGCGGCCTAGCTGATCGGGTGGAGATCGGACACCATGTTGTGCACATGGTGGTGATACTCTTGGTAACAAATTTTTTTCGCATCACTCATCAAACCACATCATTCGTGGGTATGAAATTCATATTTTAAAAATTATTATGTTTTAACTGGAAATTTGGATATTGTTGATTGTGACTTGCTGTTTCTATGTGTTGTCTTTTCTTATATGGTCATTCTATTTCGAAAGAGGACTTTTAGCTATACATACTAGTGCTATTCAACAGTACTAACGTCTCTTTTGCCGGGGGTGCTGCATCTTTAATGGATGCAAGTGGTTCTACAGCAGGCGGCATTGATCAGTGATAGCAGTACACTCTTTTCAGTTGATTTAGTGAGCCCCATTTCATTTCGGGGTCATGTATATTTTTTTTTCTCTGGTATTATATTTTGAGGTATAGCCGGGGCCTTTTTGTCGGCATTTCCATATTACTCTTCTATTGTACTTAGAGGCTTTGTAGACAGATTGTGGTTTGTGGTCGATGCTAAGAATTGAACTAGAAATGTTGGTATTTGGAAATCATGTTTTTCATTAATTTTATAAACTCGTAATATTTTGGAAATTATGAATGAAGCTGCTAATGGGAATGAAAAAGGAAGTTGTTAATAAATCTTTTCAGTGTTTGATTAATGGAGTACATCTCCTCTTTATTCATGGATGAGTTTGGATAGAAGAAAATCTAACAGGCTTGCTCGGCCAGGTTCTCTCGGTTGAGCGCTGGTCGCGCTCCCTGTGTTTGGGGCGTGACAATTTCCCAACATCGAATACCACCCACAAGTTGTCTATGGAGTCTCTAAGTATAACAAAAGAAAAGAATGGAAGTGCCGGCGACAAGGCCCCGGCTATACCTCAAAAATAAAGTACAACGTCAAATGACATGATGCCCGAAATAGAGTAGGGCTCACCAAAATCTACTGAATAGAGAGTAACTACAAACGAGGATCAAAACCACCCGCTGATGAACCACCTGCATCCATTGAAGATGCAGTGCCACCGGCAAAAGGTGACGTTAGTACATATGGAATAGTACTAGTATGAAAACCAAAACACCTATTTAAGGACATAGAAATACAACATGAAAATGATGAATCATGGTAACAATAAAAGGCTTAGTTAGTTGTTAAAGCCACAATACATTTTTTAAAAGCTTTCAATAACATTTATAAATTCTTAAGTCGGGGATCCTCTACCACTACCTTTACACAAAGTGGCCCTGCTGCCTCACGCCAGTGTATGCGAGTGGAGGTGCAATCACGATACCCTCAATGCTACACAAAGCGGCCTTGCTGCCTCACCCCAATGTATGCGGATGGAGGTGTTTCGCAATACCACAATCCCTACACGAAGAGGCCATACCGCCTCACTTCAATATATGTGGGTGGAGGTGTATCACAATACCACAATATCTACACAAAGAGGCCATGCCGCCTCACCCCAATATATGCGGGTGGAGGTGTATCACAATACCACAATCTCTACACAAAGCGGCTCAGCCGCCTCATCCCAATATATACGGGTGGAGGTGTATCACTATACCATAATCTCTACACAAAGCGTCCCCTCTGCTTCACCCCAATGTATGCGGGTGGAGGTGTAATGACAATACCATAACTCTAAATTCCAAAAATGATAATAGTTTGTAAAAGGGGTTCTCTTCCAATCAACTGTTTGGCCTTAGCAAGAGTAGGTTCATAAGGTTTCATCATATGAGAAATAAGTGTTTGATTACATTGATTTCTTACAAGGTTTTCTTCCCAAGAAGGGAGTATAACATAATTAAGTCACAATAGAAAATCTTTAATACATCATTCATTCTTGAAATACCTTTTCCCAAAAAGGGCAATACACCTTTTCAAGTTATGAATATATAAGAGCTCAAAACACTTTGGGAACACTTACAAAGAATAGCATTAATTAAGACAGCCATATTTGGGCATGACCTGAATACATAAGCTTTTAGGTACATCTATTTTCGAAGTCAATTTAGAACAGTTGAATCAAGGCCTATTTCATAACCTTTCATACATCATTTCATTTCGTCGGCACCATTAGCCACAAGTATAACTTTCATTCTTGGCACATTGGCCAAACTTTATATCTCCAACTCATTGCCTTCACATTGAAGCATCCTTATAGATTATCAACAACAAGGCATTTATACTCAAGACTTTAAATACAGATTTGAGCAACTAACCAAATTAAGGGTCTTAGGCACATGTGATGTTTTACACAATTTGACATGCTAGTTTTCATTAAAATCGCGTTTTCAAATCATAACATATTAACACACAAGCCACGCTTAATCACCTTCTCAAATAGTAACTCAACATAACAACTACATTTGGAATACAAATTGAACGCATATATCTCTTGACACAACACTTATTGGGAACAATCAATTTATAATGAGCAATACAGGACTTAAAAGGCCATTGTGTGGTTCAATTCTAAAAGAGGAGTTTAGCCAAAATACTTGAAATCCACCCTTTAATAATAGTTCCACCACACTAAACAACTTCAATCTACAACAATGCAACACAATTGCACCAATATTAGCAAGGTTTCTATATTTTAAGTCATTTAGACTTTTTATCAAACATCTAGTGTGCATATCTTTCTACAACCTACTCCAATGAAATTTCTTCACCTAACAACCACCTTCCACACCAATGATTCACCTCACAATCATCTATAGGCCATCCACAACTTCCATTAGCACATGCATGCCTAACAATTCACTCCCAACCCATAAATCTTATCAATTAATTTATTTTAGAATCTCTACAATACCAACACAACCTAGGTTAGGCATTTGTGGCTTCCAATCACCATCCATAAGTCCTAACACATATTTCATACATAAATAATCAAAATGAATTAGTTAGAGATGGTGGACATACCTCTTGTAGTGAGACTCTTGAAAATCCCAACTTGTAATGTTCTTGACCAATTTGGGGATTTGAATGGAAATCTATAGATCTTCAAGATTAATCCTAGTTAATATAAGTGTTTAGGAGTAGAAATCAACTCAAAATTACTCCAAAAACATTACCTTGGTTCATAGGAGGGAAGTGTTAGACGGATTGTAACGCCCCAACTCGGGGAGCGCGACCGACGCTCAACCGAGTGAATCCGGCCGAGCAAGCCTGCTTGCTACTTTCTACCCCAAACTCACTCATGGAAAAAGAGGTGACATATATTCATTAATTAGATAGTGGGGAGATCATGAATACAATACCAAAACCTTTCTATTAGTTACTTTATCTTTAATATCTCAAAATACACACCTTTTTATAGGCTAATGTGGAACAAGTGATTCATTCAAACATAAACATGAATTGTTTGACTTCCCCCAACACCGACATACCACCGACACAATGTCTACGGAGCCTATAAAAGATACAAAGGTGTACAATGACAGTGTCGTCAACAAGGCTCCGTCTATACCTCCGAACATGATAACAAAATGTACAAAAGATACATCTCCCCAGAATGAGGTGGGGCTCACCAAGTCTGTTAGGAGGAAGGTGTACTTCTATTACTGATCAACACTGCCTGCTATAGAACCACCTGCATTCATTTAAAGATGCAGCGCCCCGGAAAAAAGGGCGTTAGTACTGTCGAATAGTACTAGTATGTAAAACTAAATACCATCTCAATAGAATGAATAATAATACAAGGGGGAACAGTCAAGAATTCAATAAGGGCTTCAAACAATACTAAAACATCAAATAAGGATCACATAAGTTCTCAAGTCAATTTCCATGTAATTAGGTTGGGTGATCATTAGTGCTGGTATACCATAATTCACAATACCACCGTATTCTTATACGGAGTCCGATCATCTCACATCATACTTCTTTCACATCCTTTCAATTCATTGGCACTAGTGGCCACAATTATAAGGTCATTCTTGGCACTTGACCGTATTTCATAATTCCAGTTTCCCTTTTTCATATTGAAACATCATTATTGTTATCAACAATAATAAGGCTTCCCATTCAAGACATTAAATTCACATATGAGTAATTTGCGAATCTTAGGCACATAGAGGCTTTTCATACAATTTGGCATAACAACATTTATTTCGATCTTGACATGAAGTCTTAACATTTCTAACACATATTCCACATTTTGAACACATCCTTAATGACAAGATGACATGATGAAGCATTTAGAATAAGCATTGAACATACATCCTTCAACACAAACATATTAGGAATAGCCAATTCTATAATGATCAATTTGGGACTTACACCAATTACATGAACACCATGGGATTCGATTCTAAGAAGAAGGGGGTTTAGCCAACATACCTCAATGGAGCTTCCTTTAAACTTTAAAAGGTTCCAGAATTCTTAGCAACTTTGATCTATTTTAGAAATATAACAAGTTGGACCAAAATTAGGAAGATGGTCATGATTCTAGCTCATTTGAGCAAATTATCAAATACTAGGTGTGCATTAATGTTTTAAGGCCCTTTTGTGGAAGATTCCATCATTCCCCAACCCATTCTCTACCATCTTTAGCTCACAACCTTCCCACATTCGTTGATAACACCTGCATGCAAGATAACAACCTCCACACTCAAGAATTGTCTTTCTAATTACTCACCTTTTTGTAGATTTTCGAAACTAAGAGCTATGGCATATATTCTTACCTTTAGGATGAAGACTTCTTTGTTAATCCTCAATAATTGAGCAATAATTAATGGATAATAGGTTGAAGGTTACTCCCCCACTCTAAGAACTCTTTCTCACTCTAAGAATATTAGGAATATGCTCAAAAATGGACTATGGCATGTGTTTTAATGAAATAGGGTCGGGTTTAAAACCCCCAAAAATGAAGCTCCGGAACAGGGTATGTGGTCGCATATGCGACCGCAGAATGGATATGTGGTCCGCATATCGGCCGCATAATCTGGTGCCAAAAATTAGAAAACATCTGCATGGGTCTACGGTAGTTATGAGGCCCGCAGACCTGCTCTGTGGTCGCATAATGTACCACAGAACCCCCCCCCCCCCCCCTCCCCCGCAAAAGTCCAAGGTTGATTATGCGATCAAAGTGCGGCCCGCAAAACGGTTGTGCGATCGCATAACTGGCCGCGAAATTGACATAAAAAATGGCCCAAATAACTGTTTCACTATACGGCCATTCTACGGCCCGTAGAGTGATTATGCGGCCGCATAATGGGCCTCACAAATGCCTATTTCTGTAAAATCTTTTCCTTCAACTCCCCAGCGCACTCTACGCCTACCCCGGCATCACGGAACCCCGATTTTTAGGAAATATTTCACGGGGCCTTACACGGATTCCCCTTAATATGCAAGCCATAGCTCAAAGAAATGACTTAGTCCCTATCTCTCTACCCGGCCTTGGAGGTATTTGTAGGACTCCTACATGCACGGCCGCACACCTGGGTATTTGACAGTGCATCGGCCGTGCACATGGCATAGGTATGGTAAAATGGCCATAACTTTCTGTATACATATCAAAATGATAAATGGTTTGATGCATTGGAAACTAGACACAAAGGGATTTAATGTGATAGGTATATCACAACCTAAGTATTTATATTGTAATAGATATATTTGTTTGAAGTCGGGTCTTGAGCTAATTGAGACATCCTTTCCACTTAATGTATCCAACTTGTTCTACACAAATTATTCCCATTCACAAAACTCCTTAGTATGTTCCAACACACCTTAAACATATATGTGCATTTCAAAATGATGTGGTTCTATCCCATGGGTCTCCTTTAACATTTGAATACGTTATTCCCAAATACCGTTGGCGCACTTTAAAATCTAAAATCATTAGGAAATTTTAACAGGGCCTTTCATTCTCCGTCGCTTAGGATCATTCATCCTTGAATGAGAGTTATAGTCTGCCATAGACAATTAATGTGACTTAAATCTTTATCCACACACCAAAAGCTACAAAATTTGGCTAACTCCCCAAATTTACTGAAATTTCGACAGAGTTTCCCCTGTATTTGGGCCTATCCATCTGTCAGAGAGCCCTAAAAACCACTCTTAACAGCACATCCACAACTCAATATATATATATATATATCAATAACACAAATCTCAACATTAAAAGCATTGCATTAACAGAAGTGGTATTTTGACATGAACTGTACATATTTAAATCATAACACATAAAAAGTACCCTTTGAACTGCAACCATTTGGATGTACAAACAAGTGAGAATGTTTTCTTTCCACAACATCCTCGGCCTTCGAGGTAACCTCCTCGACTCTTAGACTTCGCCGTAGCTCTTTAACGGAGGCAATCCCAACTTTCAAACTAAACCTTTGGCGGCCTTCAACAATTATTCTAAGATGTGCTAGATTGAATATGAACATAATGTTGCCTACCCAATATGTTTGATCATTGAATGATGCTTCTTCTTTGACATGTTTGAACCTTCAACCCCATATATTTAATACAAAGAGAAACAATAGGGTTTCAAAATACATGAAGTTGCATTACGCTCTTAACAGTATTTGACACAAGGAATCTATGTCACAAGCCCACAAGGTTAAAAGAGAGGTTGAACACTTGTGAGATTATTAATATTCTGACAATTTAACCCTTCCCGATAGTTGAACCGATATAAGAGGACTTGAAATACGACAAACATGTCTTACAAATCGATATGCTCATGATATGTTCCAAAATATGAAACATCTAATTTGAACTTTTCATGAGTGAAACCATGTAGTTAGGACATCATAATATTGGGATTAAGTTATGCATTCGGTCTTGACGGAGAGCCTATTAAGGATCCTTATGAGAAAGGAAGTGTTACTGCAACACATGGAAGGACGCAATCTCTCATGGTTATCTAACAAGTGTCAACAAACTAGCACAATGAATTTACTAACTGAGTAACACAATCAGAACACGTTGCAGAGGTGGAAAGAGAAAATGAACATTTATTATGAGTCGAACATTTTTCTGCCATAATAAATCTAAAACTGCATTACCAGACCACGTCATGGGAAATTACAATACTAAGAACAAAGTGGGTTACTCACTGAGGCATGATCTAGGTGGACCCGAACAAAAGATCTTCTTGTGACAAATTCGTGAAAACCTCAAATTTCCGAGAAACTTTATATAGACAAGTGACCATTTCAATTGACATGTACACATATGCTAGGCTCTGAGACACGCTCTTATGTTGCTAGACAGTAAGAGGGTTTATGATAATATTTACAATGGAGTATAGTCACTGTTCAAACCATAGGAGCCATATAAACTGGAGAGAGAAAGAATGGCTCAAGAAAGATCTCAACACTAGGATGTTTTATATTGGATTTGATACCACATAGGTAAACTTTATGACGATGCACGCACAAGCACAAGTGAGCAGATGTTATCCATTTGAATCAAAGGTTCTATATGAAATTCATCATGTATAGTTCCTTATTCAGAACTTAGGGAAGCTAGTGGGAAGTATTAGCCTAGGCTTATAACTCAATTCAAGGAAATAATTATAGAGCCCAATCCCACCAGAGGTTGTAAATAAGAGAATTTGTGATAAAGTGGCTTTACGAATAATGTGTCTCGTTCAAAGAGTGGGTACATGGAATGTTTTGTAATCCAATGACATGTTAAGACCATATTTGTGTAGGCTCTTCAATGAAGATGTACATATACGATAAGGAAAATTATGCGGTGTTGATAATGTTGTTCTAAGGAGTGACTTACTTGGTGACTTTAGGTCGACAGGGCAGTACCTTAACTGATGCCCCTTGACTCCACATCAATAACATACATTGGTACCATAGTGACGTACCCCCGAATGACATCTCACATACTTCACGCAACGGGGATGAGGTCCACTAAACTGACTCGCCCCACTTACCTGATATTTACCCTTTTTGCACATGTCACAAGCATCCCCCTTATCCTTTCTCTAAGCCTTCATGGTGGGAGTAACAATCTCTATATCGGTTTGCTGTATGGGTCTTTGGAATTTCCCAAGCATACCACCGTCTAGATATGACCCTGGTTGCCACATGGATGCCTTTGTATTATTTGAACCTGGTTCCACTTATTCCTATGTATCATCGTATTTTGCTCATCATCTAGATATGCCCCGTGAGTCCTTAGTTTCATCTATTCATGTATCTATGCTAGTGGGCGATACTATTGTTGTAGACTTTGTATATCGGTTATGTGTACTGACTATTGGGGGATTGGATACTAGAGTTGATCTCTTATTGCTTAGTATGGTTGATTGCGATGTGATCTTGGGTATGGATTGGTTGTCTCCATGTCATGCTGTTCTAGATTGTCAATTGCCATGATAAGACCGTGATGTTGGCGATGCTGGAGTTGCCAAGGATTGAGTGGAGAAGTTCTCTAAACTATGTTCCCAGCAGAGTGATTTCATATTTGAAGGCCCAACGGATGGTTGGGAAGGGTTGTTTATCTTATTTGGTCTTTGTGAGGGATGTTGGTACTGATACTCCTGCTATTGATTCTGGCCCGGTGGTGCAAGAGTTTTCGGACGTGTTTTCTACAAACCTGTCGGGCAAGCCTCCCTACAGGGATATTGACATTGGTATTGACTTGGTGTCACGCACTCAGCCCATTTCTATTCCATCGTATCGTATGGCACCAGCTGAGTTGAAGGAATTGAATGAGCAGTTTTAGGAACTTCTTGATAAGGGGTTTATTAGAGTGAATGTGTCGCCTTGGGGTACACCGGTTTTATTTCTGAAGAAGAAGGATGGTACTATACGGATGTGTATCTATTTGACCAGTTTCAGGGAGTGAGGGTGTTCTATAAGATTGACTTGAGGTCTGGGTATCACCAGTTGAAGATTCAGGACTCGGATATTCTAAAGACAACATTCAGGATCCGTTATGGTCATTATGAGTTCCTTGTGATATATTTTAATGAATAGTGTATTTCAGCCTTATCTCCACTTGTTTTTCATAGTATTCATTGATGATATCCTAGTGTACTCTCATAGCCAGGAGGATCATGCCCAACATTTGAGGATTGTATTACAGCAGTTGAGGGAGGAAAAACTTTATGACAAGTTCTCCACGTGTGAGTTTTGGATTAGTTGAGTGGCGTTCTTGGGGCACGTGGTGTCCAATGAGGGGATTCAGGTGGGTCCAAAGAAGATAGAGGCGGTTTAGAGTTGGCCCAGACTGTGGAGGGTTTCTCGTCTATTGCATCGCCCTTGAACAAATTGACCCAAAAGGATGCTACTTTCAGGTGGTCGGATGAATGTGAGGAGAGCTTTCATAAGCTCAAGACTGCCTTGACCACAGCTCCAATTCTAGTTTTGCCTTCAGCTTCAGGCTCTTATACAGTGTATTGTGATGCTTCTCAGATTGGTATTGGGTGTGTCCTGATGCAGGAGGGTAGAGTAATTGCTTATGCTTCGAGCCAGTTGAAGCCCCATGAGAAGAACTACCCTGTTCATGATTCGGAGTTGGCTACCATCATTCATGCATTAAAGCTTTGGAGTCATTATCTCTATGATGTCTTTTATGAGGTATTTACGAATCACCGGAGTCTCCAACACTTGTTCAAACAAAAAGATCTAAATTTGAGGCAGTGATAATAGTTAGAGCTGCTAAAGAACTATGATATTACTATTCTGTATCATCCTGGGAAAGCCAACGTGGTGGCCGATGCCTTGAGTAGAAAGGCGGTGAGTATGGGTAGCCTTGCATTCATTCCTGTTGGTGAGAGACCTCTTGCAGTTGATGTTCGGGCCTTGCCCAACCAGTTCGCGAGATTAGATATTTCGGAGCCCAGTCGGGTTCTAGCATGTGTTTTCTCGGTCTTCCCTATATGATCGCATCAGAGAGCGCTAGTAAGATGATCCTCATTTGCTTGTCCTTAAGGAAATGGTTTAGCGCTACCAGAGACGTGGGGATGATGGGGTGTTGAGGATGCAAGGTCGGATTTGTGTGCCTAATGTAGATGGGCTACATGAGTTGATTCTTGAGGAGGCCCACAGTTTGCAGTATTCCATTCATCCGGGTGCCGCGAAGATGTACCAGGCCTTGACGCAACACTATTGGTGGAGAATAATGAAGAAAGATATAGTGGGGTTTGTAGCTTGGTGCCATAACTATGAGCAGGTAAAGTATGAGCATCAGAGACCGGGTGGATTGCTTTAGAGGCTTAATATTCCAGAGTGGAAATGGGAGCGGATCACTATGGATTTTATAGTTAGTCTCCCACGGACTTTGATGATGTTCGATGCTATTTGGGTGATTGTGGATCCGCTGGCCAATCTGCGCACTTCATTCCAGTTGGGACTACTTATTCTTCAAAGCGGTTGGCTGAGATTTACATCCGTGAGATTGTTCGCCTTTATGGTGTGCCAGTGTCCATCATTTCAAATCGGGGCACGCAGTTTACATCGCGGTTTTAGAGAGTCGTGCTACAAGAGTTGGGCACCCAGGTTAACTTGAGTGAAATATTTCACCCTCAGACGGACGGACAGTTTGAGCGCACTATTCAAATATTGGAGGACATGCTACGCGCTTGTGTCATTGATTTGGGGGGTTCTTGGGATGCATTTCTGCCACTCTCGGAGTTTGCCTACAACAACAGCTACAGTCGAGCATTCAGATGGCTCCATATGAGGCTTTGTTTGGGAGACGACGTTGATCTCCAGTAGGTTGGTTTGAGTCTAGAGAGGCTAGGCTATTGGGTACTGACTTGGTTCAGGATGCTTTGGACAAGGTTAAATTGATTCAGGATCGGCTTCGCACAGTGCAGTCTAGACAGAAGAGTTATGCTGATAGGAAGGTTCGTGATGTTGCTTTCATGGTTGGGGAGATGGTACTACTCAAGGATTCACCCATGAAGGGTGTTATAAGGTTTCGGAAGAAGGACAAGTTGAGCCCTTGGTATATTTGGTTGTTTGACGTACTTTAGAGGATTGGAGAGGTGGCTTACAAGCTTGCCTTGCCACTAGTTTGTCAAGTGTGCATCCACTGTTTCATGTATCTATACTCCTGAAATATGTCAGCGATCCGTCTCAGATTTTGGACTTCATCGCGGTTCAGTTGGATGGTGATTTGTCTTGTGATGTGGAGCCGGTGGCCATTTTGGATCAACAGGTTTGAAAGTTGAGGTCAAAGAACATAGCTTAAGTAAAGGTTCAGTGGAGAGGTCAGCCAATTGAAGAGGCTACTTGGGAGACTGAGCGGGAGATGCGGAGTAGATATTAACGCCTATTTGAGAATCCATGTACGTTTCTAGACCGGTTCGAAGAAGAACGTTTGTGTAAGAGGGGACAGATGTAACGAACCGACCGGTCATTTCGAGAGTTGTTGCTCCGTTCTACCGTTTACTACTTATTTTGTGCTTTACAGTTGTTATGTAACTTGCCGGGGTAGTTGGTCCACGTCCGAAGAGGTTTTGAAATGAATTGAGACACTTAGTCTCAAGGTTGGAAGTTTAAGTTAAAAAGGTTTACCAGATATTGACTATCTTTAAACGACTCTGGAATGGAGTTTTGTTGGTTCTGTTAGCTCCGTTGTGTAATTTTGGACTTAGGAGTGTGTCCGAATTATGATTTGGAAGTCCGTAGTGGAATTAGGCTTGAAATGGTGGAAATTAGAAATTTAGAAGTTTGACCGATAGTGGACTTTATGGTTACTGGGCTTAGATTGGAGTTCTGTGCATTGGAATAGGTCAGTGGTGGCATCTATGACATTTGTGCAAACTTTGAGGTCAGTCGGACGTGATTTGATAGGCTTTGACATCGTTTGTAGAATTTGGAACTTCCTTAGTTTCAATAGGCTTGAATTGGGGTGCAATTCATATTTTGATGTTGTTTGAGGTGATTTGAGGGCTCGGCTAATGTCGTATCATGTTTTAGGACTTGCTGGTATGTTTGGTTGAGGTCCCGGAGGCCTCGAGTTGATTTCAGATGGTTAAGGGATCGAAAATGAGACTTAGTGCATTATTGAAGCAGGGGGTTATCTGGTATGATCGTGCCTGTGAGGGGTTGGGCGCAGGTGCCGCTGGAGTGGCGCAGAATTGGGGTATAATTTCTGGACCCTTCTCTTCAAAATTGGGACGAGGGCGTGGTGCATAAGCGGGTCAGATTTGGTGGGTAGTGGTTTGGACAAGAGCATAGGGTCATTATGGGTTCCATATTTTGTGGGCTCGAGGAGGTTTGTATTGTGGTTGTGGATTGTAATATGGACGGGTGTTATAGACTAGAGCGTAGGTGGGTGGTGGTGAATGGTTGTTTTGGCAATAGGAAGTGTTTTCGTGATGTGGGTTAGATTGATAGTAAGGGACGACTGTTGATACCTCCTCTTTATTATTTTTTCCACTATCAATTAACCCTGATTGGATGGCCTTGCTGGCCGCTTGTAGTGCTGCCATAGATTTTGCTTTACCAAATTTTATACCTTTTTCTAATAAATCTCCCATCTTGACCAGCTCGGGGAATTTTTATCCCATCGTTCCCATCATTTTTTCAAAGTATATCCCTTCCTGGCCTCTGAGGAAATATTTGGTTAACTCACTGTTGTCTAGCGTAGGTTGCGCCTTGCGGGCTCTGACCACCACCGTCATGCATATTCTTGAAAAGGCTCGGATGGCTTTTTCTGCAGGTTCACTAGTGCAAACTATCAGGACAGATTTTTGTATTGAATCGAACGCAATTCATGAAGTCCTCCGCCATGTCTTGCCAAGTTCTCTAGTTTTGCGGATCTTGTCGAGTATACGAGGTGAGTGCTTCTCGTATCAGGCCCCTCATAAATAATTTCATTCTTAGCTTTTATTTCCTCCCTACTCTGACTAACTTGTCACAGTATGCTCTCAAATGTGCATGGGGGTCACCCATCCTGTCGAAGATATCAAACTTTGGAGGCTTATACCCTGCTGGCATATCCACATCCGGATGGATACACAGTTCCTCATAGTCTAAACTTTCACTTCCCCGGGCTACTTGGAGGTTCATCATTTATTTTCTCAAGATTTGCAGCTGCTCAGATACTGACTTCTCTTCCTTATGCATTGCTTCCCTCTCTATCTCGGAGTATTGGTCAATCTCATGAGGCACCCTGACTGTGGCATGCACTGTAAAGGTAGGTACAGAAATGGCATGTATAGGGGGAAAATATCGCTCATGAGCGACGATATATGCTTATTTGGGTGACTAGTAAACGTGACTCCGTCACGAGGAGGGGTGTGAGTTGCATTATGGTAGTCAGGGAGTGTGGATATGGTGATTTGGTGGATTTGCGTGGGTTACCGGAGGTATGACTTGAGTAGTGGGGACTGAAGTTGGGATGTTGTTGTTTTGTTGTGATGTGGAAGGAAAATGGTTAGGAATCAAATCCAAAGAAGGAAAGTGAGGTGGTTGATGAAGCGTTGTCATGGCCAGATGTGCTAGTTCCCTGATATGATGTACTTCCTCCCTTAGAGACTCCATTTAGTAGCCCATCTTGACCACATGTTCATCATTCCTGGTATTGTCCTTCTCCCCCGATCTTCCCGGGTCGTCGGCTATGACCAGCGCATCTTCAGTCGAGTTTTCTGGAGCTGACATCTTTACCTTTGATCTTAGATTGTACGGTGGTTCCGCCAGTTATTCGTCAACACAAACCAACTTTCGTTTGGAGAGTAATAATAAAGTAAAAGAAAAAAAATAAGAAATAAGAAAAGAAAAGAAATGGGAGTTAGTTTCTTTGTTTATACAAGTGGGGAATCACACAAAGCAATTAATTCAGGCAATAAGGCTAGCGCATTTTCCTAGAATTCATGGGACCTCTCATTGCCGGAGGTAGGCCGAAATCGCAAGTTTGACAAACTATTAGACTTGACATATTTAGATCCGAAACAAGTTTGTTTTCATTGATAATTTTGGACTGGGATAGGCGGGAACAAAGATTACGTCACTGTTTCTGATATTCATTGAACTGCATGGGCTTGAACAACTTGCCCTTTAGGAAAAAGAAAACTCGGGATAAGGGTACAAAGTGGGAAAGAAGGGGAAATCAACCAACTTCTAGTAACTATCCCGAGAGTCATTTCCCATCTCTTCTTCTTCTTCTTCTTCTACTTATGGTTCTTCCTCCATATCTTCCTCCGGGTCTTCTTCAAACTCCTCCTCATCATCGTTGAACTCTGACCCTTCCTCTCGATCTTCTTCTGGCTCTGTACTAGACTCTATTTAGATGCACTCCACTACCCGGTCATCGTTTCAGCAGGTGGCAACATATGATCGATGGATTCTGGGACCACATGATGGTGCATTGAAGTAATCACATGGAAATGTGGCAGGATCTCATGGTAGATTTGCAAAGTTAGCATTGCGTCCTCTATCAAGGCTATACCCTCTCTACATGGCCGAGCCAGCTCATCTTCCTCGTTGATACAAACATAATACTCGGGAGTGCACCATGAGTTTTGACCCATTGGCATTGTGACCAGGTCGTTCCACTCTTCTTGGAGCCTTCTTATCCTAGGTATCGAAATCTATCCATTGTACTCAACCTCATATAGCGAAGTCCTTGTCAATAGAGGCACATACTGGATAATACTGAACTATCTAAGAATCGACAAGGGTGGGTATGGTTGGATGCCCTCAAATCCGATCATCTCAATGAAGTATTATTGAGGAGTCCTTAAGATTTCCCTTCAACCTAACCATGATATCTTCCAGTTGACCCATTCTCCACTTAGATTGGACAACATTTCCCTCCACTCTTCTTGCCCATGTGGGGAGACCCAATGTCTCATCCTCTCGTTGTTGCTGCAGATCATGTTGCTGATGGCCACAAAGTAGTTAATGGTGGTCTCTCACTGCAAAAAAAGTATTTTGTAGCCCAGATCTGATGTAGCAAGTTACAACCTTTAAACAAATCATACCCTCGTGCACATGTGGACAAAGCCCTCAACATCTTAGCTAGCACCATCGGCACCAAAGTAGCTTGAAGGTTTCCATGGAAGGTTGCTAGAACCACGAGTAATAAATTGATGCTGATCCGACCCCTTCTCTACGGGAAGACCAATAATCCCAATAGTTCCAATGAGAAGGTGATAGGCCAGAACTCTCCCACGTTTCTTTATCATACTGAAACTCCCCTGAATACCACTCATAGTTTTCACGGTGTCCAAACTTATCTAATAGTTGGTCGAGGATCTCCGTCCTCGATATTTCTCAGACCCCGACTATTAGACGGGCCTAAAGCATCCAAGAACCTGCAACCAGGCATAGTAACTGGCAGTATTGGCTTCCTTCCATAGAATGGAAGCTCTGTGAAACTAGTAACTTCTGCCAATGTCGGTACTAACTCACAGTCAACAAACTTGAAAAACACATTAGCTGGATCCCAGAACTCTATCAGCAAATGAGTGAGCACCATGTCTGCTCGGATGTTGAGCATAGCGGACAGTTTCCCCAGGTGTGTCCAAATCTCATCTCCGTGTTCCCAGCAAATGTTCTTCCACCACTGCGTCAACCTGTGTGGCGCTCCCATCACCATTTTAATCTCAGGAATGTTTTGGTTGATTTCCATTTTCTAAAGTGGGTAAAAGAATGTTTTGGTAAGTGTTTGCTTTGGATCTTTAAGTGTCTTGTTAGAGTTGTTTGTCTTTCCACATAAATCATGTCATTGGGTGTATGACCCGTAGACATTATGGTGGCTTTTCTAATTGTGTGTCGATGCCAAGGACCGACTCACCTAAGGTTGATGTAGTATGCCCTATTTTTGATAAAGTAGAGTGTTTCCTACTTTTGAGTTGGACCCAAGACTGCGAGAAGTTATATTAGTTGACATGACAAAGCCATTCTCCGAAATGAGAGAGTTATGAAAAGAAGGTTCTGAGGGGGTAAAAGACAATCCTCGCGTGTCATTGTGTGTGATAGTGTACGACCAAGACTCGATAGCAAAAAATGTGACGACAATGTATATAAGCAGTAACAGATAAGGGTGTAGCAATAATAATCATGATAATAAGCAGAAGAAACAAAACAAGAAGGTAATAAAAAATTTATTCTACAATTAAAGCAATGTACAAATATGTCTAAACGCCAAATTCAGTCTAAGTCTGCTAAGGTCAGAACCTAAGTGTGAAATTTCCCAACAGAGTCGCCATGTTGTTGCATCTTATTTTGCACCAGTCAAGACAGGATTCAACTTGTGGTTTCTATGTGGTTGATGAAAGTGAGTCGCCGCCTAATATTTAAAGGTATAATAAGGTACCTATTTAATTACTAAAGGTTGTATTCTTTATTCTTTATTAGACAAGACAAGATAAGATTTGTTTAAAGAGGAATGTCTTCCATTGTTAAGCCGTTGGGCTTTAAAAATCTTTAAGAGAAGAGTTAGTAAAGCATGACAAATTAACAATAACTTATGATTAGCGGATATGAAATTAATTGCTAACTAAGGATTCTTTTTTAATCCTAGGTTCTCTAGGCTTGCCTAAGTCATTCTATGAATTAAAAGATACGTATAAACATTCAATCCAATATATATACTTGTCACATACATAATGAGAGATAACGAACAGAAACAACAATGAGCAATGTCATAGTGCCAATTAAGGAATGGTGAAACAGTAAATAAAGAGATAAATGGAAAGGAGTGACTCTGTGAGGTTTGGGCCTTAATGGACATGCCCAACAGTAGAAAATGATGAGCGAACATAGATCTTTGGACCACAGTAGAGCAAGACTTGGGCCCGAATTCTTGAAGAACTCCGCATGCCCGAATCATTTGTACATGCCCAAAAATGAAAGAGAAGGTCCTTAAATAACACTATTGTATCCACATATATAAAATTCTCAAGCAAATACTAAAACACTCACTGACAGCGTTCAAATGCTTTAAATAAATCATAATAAGCAAAGATTAAAAGAAGAGATCACTAATAGAACCTAAATGCCAAGGGAATCATGCTTACGTGGAGGTCGTGTATAGTGAATGATTCACATCGAATACTTTTCATTGCCATTAAACACCAAACCCAAAGAGAGTAATTAGTCTCAATGAATTAGAGTCTAAGGAGAGAGTTCTACTCAAGGCCAATGGCCCCTTTGAATCCCCTGACACTTCAAAGTTCTCAAGGGTCTCAAGGCCCAAGGCAATGATTGTGCCGGGGAGAGCAGCACAACCTAGAGTTAAACACTACTCCCAAATACCTTTAACCACTAACAACTAACTCTTCCTTATAGGTTTGAATGCTAATGAGGCCTTCTCAATGCAAACCAAGCACTAGGACATTTCCTACCACAAGAACCTACTGTCCTTAGTCAAATAACACAAAAATGGACACATAGAACAATCCCTTTACTTCAGCATTAAATAAGTGAAGCACACAAATGAATAGGTTTTGAAAATCGGACTTCTAGGCACATGTGACAACAAGAATACTTATGATATTATTGCTGAAAATTGGACAACAAAAATCACACATCTCATAGACAAATAAGGCACATTGTCTGGAATTATAACAACTTTAGGATACATAGACTATGCCTTAACGTTGATCACAAATGAGCATGCACTTAGTCTAATGACATTACTTGAATCACTTGAGATCATTAATACAGATTCAGACAGTGACACAAATAGGCTATTATTTTCAACAAAATAACAATAAAAGGTTTCCCTTACACCAGGTTCAATCCAGAATAACAAAGGAAAGACAAAGACTGGGTATATGTTTAAAAAAATGTTCCAAATGGGAAGTCATGGAGGATAAACAAAGTTCACACCAAACACCCACACACAGTGATTTCTATCAAGATTATGACTTCACAAGACATGATGAATCCCAAATATTGAAGAAAGCGGTTGTAAGTATCATTAAGGGGTTAGGATAGGGTAGACATCATGCTTAACAGACTCATATTAGCTACACAAGCTCGATTGAATATCTAAATATGATGGAGATATATTCATATTATAGAAATAATCAATAGGGCACAATTATGGCCTAACTCACAAAAGATAGACTGATCATGATAAATATTAATGACACTCAAAGGAGAATCCATCCTAGTAGGACTGTTTACAAGCTAACAGCTAGGCATGAATGAAAAGCATTCATAATGAAGGTCCAAATGATGCTTAAGCGCTAATAAACATTCATGAAAGTATTGTTTAGCACTCAGGTCTCATAAGTCTTAACGTAGTGAGGCAGGGTTGTCCTATGCATTCCATATATACCCTAGCTAAAACCATATGATAATATCCCACCTTGACAATAAAAAAACCTAAAGGGAATGGCATTTAGATATGGAGATTGCAGTAACAATCCTAAGTATAGCATGATAGAACTCAAAGATATGGCATGATGAACAAAAAACCCTAAGTAGGGTAGCAGATCTTAGAAGGGTGCTGCATGTTAAGCATGATGACCATAACAGAATCTCAGTACAAAATTTAGAAGAACATAACATAATGAGTCATGAGGATTTATAATAAAACATCAAGTGAAATAGAATTCAGAATACAACATGATGAGCATAAACATCATAACAGAGCATTAGGTGGAAAACAAAGCCAAATGCAACATAAAGATTATGAAAGTTGCAATAAGACATTAACAGAATTCAAAATGTAACATGATGTTCATAACAAAACATTAGAGCAAGGTCAGAGGGTTTAGGCAAAAATATAAAAAATCATCAAGTTAAACAACTTAAGCACATAGGTTGTTTAATACAGAAATTGAAGTCAGTATAGTCGTGCAGTTGCCTAGTTAACACTAAAGAAATATAACAACCTATCATAAATCGTTAAAAGATTATAGTGAATAAAAATAAGTGATTNGAGGTTTGGGCCTTAATGGACATGCCCAACAGTAGAAAATGATGAGCGAACATAGATCTTTGGACCACAGTAGAGCAAGACTTGGGCCCGAATTCTTGAAGAACTCCGCATGCCCGAATCATTTGTACATGCCCAAAAATGAAAGAGAAGGTCCTTAAATAACACTATTGTATCCACATATATAAAATTCTCAAGCAAATACTAAAACACTCACTGACAGCGTTCAAATGCTTTAAATAAATCATAATAAGCAAAGATTAAAAGAAGAGATCACTAATAGAACCTAAATGCCAAGGGAATCATGCTTACGTGGAGGTCGTGTATAGTGAATGATTCACATCGAATACTTTTCATTGCCATTAAACACCAAACCCAAAGAGAGTAATTAGTCTCAATGAATTAGAGTCTAAGGAGAGAGTTCTACTCAAGGCCAATGGCCCCTTTGAATCCCCTGACACTTCAAAGTTCTCAAGGGTCTCAAGGCCCAAGGCAATGATTGTGCCGGGGAGAGCAGCACAACCTAGAGTTAAACACTACTCCCAAATACCTTTAACCACTAACAACTAACTCTTCCTTATAGGTTTGAATGCTAATGAGGCCTTCTCAATGCAAACCAAGCACTAGGACATTTCCTACCACAAGAACCTACTGTCCTTAGTCAAATAACACAAAAATGGACACATAGAACAATCCCTTTACTTCAGCATTAAATAAGTGAAGCACACAAATGAATAGGTTTTGAAAATCGGACTTCTAGGCACATGTGACAACAAGAATACTTATGATATTATTGCTGAAAATTGGACAACAAAAATCACACATCTCATAGACAAATAAGGCACATTGTCTGGAATTATAACAACTTTAGGATACATAGACTATGCCTTAACGTTGATCACAAATGAGCATGCACTTAGTCTAATGACATTACTTGAATCACTTGAGATCATTAATACAGATTCAGACAGTGACACAAATAGGCTATTATTTTCAACAAAATAACAATAAAAGGTTTCCCTTACACCAGGTTCAATCCAGAATAACAAAGGAAAGACAAAGACTGGGTATATGTTTAAAAAAATGTTCCAAATGGGAAGTCATGGAGGATAAACAAAGTTCACACCAAACACCCACACACAGTGATTTCTATCAAGATTATGACTTCACAAGACATGATGAATCCCAAATATTGAAGAAAGCGGTTGTAAGTATCATTAAGGGGTTAGGATAGGGTAGACATCATGCTTAACAGACTCATATTAGCTACACAAGCTCGATTGAATATCTAAATATGATGGAGATATATTCATATTATAGAAATAATCAATAGGGCACAATTATGGCCTAACTCACAAAAGATAGACTGATCATGATAAATATTAATGACACTCAAAGGAGAATCCATCCTAGTAGGACTGTTTACAAGCTAACAGCTAGGCATGAATGAAAAGCATTCATAATGAAGGTCCAAATGATGCTTAAGCGCTAATAAACATTCATGAAAGTATTGTTTAGCACTCAGGTCTCATAAGTCTTAACGTAGTGAGGCAGGGTTGTCCTATGCATTCCATATATACCCTAGCTAAAACCATATGATAATATCCCACCTTGACAATAAAAAAACCTAAAGGGAATGGCATTTAGATATGGAGATTGCAGTAACAATCCTAAGTATAGCATGATAGAACTCAAAGATATGGCATGATGAACAAAAAACCCTAAGTAGGGTAGCAGATCTTAGAAGGGTGCTGCATGTTAAGCATGATGACCATAACAGAATCTCAGTACAAAATTTAGAAGAACATAACATAATGAGTCATGAGGATTTATAATAAAACATCAAGTGAAATAGAATTCAGAATACAACATGATGAGCATAAACATCATAACAGAGCATTAGGTGGAAAACAAAGCCAAATGCAACATAAAGATTATGAAAGTTGCAATAAGACATTAACAGAATTCAAAATGTAACATGATGTTCATAACAAAACATTAGAGCAAGGTCAGAGGGTTTAGGCAAAAATATAAAAAATCATCAAGTTAAACAACTTAAGCACATAGGTTGTTTAATACAGAAATTGAAGTCAGTATAGTCGTGCAGTTGCCTAGTTAACACTAAAGAAATATAACAACCTATCATAAATCGTTAAAAGATTATAGTGAATAAAAATAAGTGATTAAAGTCTGAACAAACAATATAAACAAAGCAATTAATAGGTGTACTGACCTCCTCTTGAGCAGCAAACTAAACAAGATTTTAACTTAGTTGTATCAGAATCAAAGTTTCAAACTATTGAGCAGTGAAGGAACTCGGAAATAGAAGATAATGGAAGTTAATCAAAAAAGAAACCTAGGCTTCTAAATCATTAATTCGTATAATTTTTAATTCTTGTTAGGTTAGGTCTGGTTGGTGATAGCATTTAATGCCCCTATTTATCGTGGCCATTGAATCTTGGGTTTTCAGTAAATTCAAGTGATGGTAGTGGAGAATGACGACCACTTGATGATGCAAGCAAATCAAGTAAAATTAGGTGAAACGGAGATGAAAACAAAGATGGATTTTACCTAAGTGATTAGAGGTTGGTTGCTGAAGATGAAGACTCATCGGATAAACTCTATAACCAAAAGTTCATTGCATTTTACCACTAGGTAATGAGTTTTCATGACGAAACCTCTGCAGAACATTCAAGCAAGCCCCGATTTGATGGATCATGAAAGAAATCAGATGATTTCAACTTTCACATTTTGGTCTGTAATTTCATTATTGGTGCTTTTTAAATTTTATCTGTGAAATGGAAAGAAAACAATAGGCTTCATAGACCATGTACAAGATGAGTGGTTCTGTATGTTTGATTTGAAAGAACAAGGAAGAAATCGGATTAATGGTGTTTTGGGCTTTGGGTTTCAGAATTCGGCGTTTCAATTCCAGTGATTGAAAGTGGAAAATAGGGAGGTAGATTGAGCGTTTGGGGTTTGATTTGTGTTACTTAGCATAAATTTGTACAAGAATTTGGGATTGATGGGCTATAGACGGATAAGAGAAAAGGGAGAGTTTAGGGAAAAAGGGCAGTGGGGTCAAGGGAGAAATGATTTAGGGTTAGGGTTTTGGGAGGCCGTCTCTAGGGATAAGGATAGGGGAAAAGATAAGGGCCGTTGATCGTTTAGATCAGTGACTGTGATAATTCTAGGTTTAAATATTTTATTAAGGAATTTTGGTGGCTGTTGGATTCTTGTGATCCAACCGCTATGATTAAATCTATTGAGTGTTTTAATTTAAATAGAAAATGGATACAAATTGTGAGTCGTTGTTCTTCTTTTGTGTGTGTTGGAGACGGGTGACGTGCCGCACTGCTATTGGTTTAAAGGGAGTTCCATGGATTGCCAAGGTGGGATTGGAGAGGTTGTTTGGACCAGATCAATTTCGGATTGGGCTTGATTGCTTTGGCTAAAATTGATTTAAATGGTAGTCACTTTATATTTAGTTGAGCAATTGCATTTGTAGACTTTAGTCTTTAACTGTTTTAAAATTAATTTAATTAAACTTAAATAGCTTCTAATAAAATATTATAAAATTATAAATATCAAATATACTACTAATTATTGTAATTAATTATTTATTAAAATACTTTATTTTCTGAATTGTAACACTAATTTCCAACCTAGTAATCTAATTAATAAAACAATTTAGGAAGTACTTCATTAAATTAATCATAAAAACCTCTATGGAATATTTAAAAACTATTTTAATAATATTAAAATAGTAAGTACATTTGTAATTAAATATTACTAATGCTGAATGATTAATTTCAAAATTAATACTTAATTAATTTGTAAAAATAGATATTTATTGATAAGAAATAGTTGAAAAATATTTATTGTAAATTATTAAATACAAGTAAATTAATTTTAAAAGGGAGGGTCAAAATTGACCGTCAACACATCTTGTTATATTTTTGTTGGAAGTTATTATGTATATTGCACAAGTTCTTTGATTAGTGGGTATCACATGACTTGAACTTCATCACTACGTCACCGAGGTTAGTCTTGATACATAATGAGTACATGTTGTCTCATACTCATACTATGCTTATGCACATTTTTGTGCAGAGCTAGGTGTCGGCAGTAGCGGGCCTCAAGAGTGAGCAGTTTGGTTGATCAAGAAGAATCAAGGTAGTGATGCATGACCGCCGCAGACCCTTGGAGTGCCCTTTCCCCTATGTTATACCGTTCTTTATACTTTCAAATAGTATTTTACTATTGAGACATCTTAGTGTATTCAGTTTTAGAGCTCACGACCGTGTACTGCCTATTTTAGGAATTTGGTATTATGCATCACTTTATTGGCTATTGTGAAGCTTTATTCCGCTATTTATGTTAATTCAGACATATTATATCTCATATTGTTTTCAGATCTTTAATGTATGCTAGCTTACCTAGTCTTGGAGTTTAGTTACCATCACGAGATTTGGGGGGATTTTGGGTCATGACAAAAACTTTTCGAAAATCGAAACGAAGCATGCACACAAGTAACAAAACATCAAATGAAGCTATTCAATGAATCAAATCACGAAATGCAAAGCTAGAACCCAAAAAGACATGTCGAGTCATTACAAAGACCAATAGACACGGTCCACCATAATAGAATCTCCAACAACTTTAGACATATATAACATGAATATCCAACAATCACTAGGCATATCAAAATACGATGCAGGGTAAGATGACACATATGAATATGCAGAACCCGGATCGACCAATATTGAAGGTCTCTATGACAGATTGAAATAATACCTGTGATGACTATATCTGAGGCAACTGCTTCTAGCCTACTCGAGAAAGCATACAAACGAGCCTGACCTCCACCTCTATGATGACCTATACCTTCCTGACCTCCACCTTTAGCTGGCTGGGAAGGTTTGTAGCAACTGGGGCTAGAACGATAGCCTGAGTGCCCTGCCATGGTGTAGCACCTTGTAACCTCGGACGATGCATCCTGATATGCCCTAAATCCTCACATTAAAACGTCCTCTCCTCTGGTGAGGCTGCTGAACTAGTGACTGACCCATGCAATCTAAATACCCACTAATCAGATTCTACCCTGAAGGTGCATTGTGAGGACCATAGGCTGAAGGTGAACAATATAGCAACTGTCCCGAATGAGGACCATAGGAACCATGGCTGACCGAGGTGCAGCGGAAAATCTAAAGTGTTGACTGAATTGGTTTGGCCTACTAACCCGTACCATAATTTACCTTGCCTTAAGATGAGGCACTATTGAATCCTCCAGTACTACGAGGCTTCTTGACCTCGCGCTCCTCCGTACCCGGCACATGGATGTGCACCAATCTCCTAACAATCTCCATTATCTAAGGATAAGTGGTCTGAATCTCAGCCTGAAGCGCCATTCCAATCCTAATACCAAAGTGAAGACCCTCAATGAACCTCTTCACCTTCTATTTCTCGGTGGGAATCAAAATAATTGCATGGCATGATAACTCTGTGAAACTCATCTCATATTGAGTCACTGTCATGCTTCCCTGAACCAATCGCTCGAATTGGCGATGAAGCTTATCTCCCCATGTGGGTGGAATGAATCATAAGCCTTCCACCACCTCCTAGATGTCCCTCTCACCTGAAAAGGACTGAAATCAACTCCATTGGACTACACAAGTCCCAAAATGCGCAGAATCTCATGATACTTATCCAAGAAATACTAGGCATCCTTTGGAAGGCCGCCCTCAAAATGCGGGGGATGCAACTTTTGGAAACTATCCATCCTTTTCTGCCCATCCACAGACACAATAACCTTACTCTCGGGCAGTTCTAGAATGACAGGCCGAGCCAAACCAGTTGGTAGCACTCCTAGGGTGAGACATCCATGCACATTCTGATTTGGAGTGTGACTACCAGGGGTCTGAGCTCCTCCCCCATCTTGAGAAGTAGCTGGTACCATAGGAAGTACATCTGCCTAAGCAATACTTTCCATGAATCCAATCATACGGACCAAGGCGTCCCGAAGCACTATGGTAGAAATAAACCCCTTAGGAACCTGAACTGACCCTTGTAACGGTGCTACTGATAATTTTGAGCTTTAGCATTTTGTTCGGCGGTTAGAGACTTTGAGTAGCTTCATATTATTAATTATGAATTGCATATATGTTTGGTTTCTATTTTCGAGAGATTCAAAGTTGATTTGGGGGAGTAATTCTCAATTCGGAATCATTAAGTTGGAAAAGATTAACAAAGTTAACTTTTGAGTAAATAATATCGAATTGATGATCTGATGATTTCAATAGGTTCATATGGTGATTTTGGACTTCGGCGTATGTTCGAATTTTGATGTTCCTAGAAGGTTGTGGCCCTATTTGTCGAAAAATAGAAAATTAAAGGTTTGAAAAGTTCATAGGTTTAGCCGGAAGTTGACATTTTTCACGACCCAAACCGAAGGGCCACGCGGGCACGCGGGAACTCGGTTCCATACTCAACCGAGTACCAACATAACATATCTTTCTTATCCTACTATCATGTGTAAATAGGCCAGAAGGCTGTCAGATAACCAGAATAAAACATAATGGAATACTCGACATATGATGACTTAACATGATATACAAATTTATACAAGTGACATACGGGCCTATACGGTCGACATGATCATTTATACGCTCAAATAATAGGCCGCCAAGGCCATACAAATATCCTGATACATGACATTTATGAACAAGTTTCTAAGAGTACATAAACGTCATAAAGGTCATGACAGGGCCCCACCACACCAATCAATACATGTCCAAAGCATACTGACCAAATAGGCAACTCCGGAGAAAGTGAATTGCACCAACACTTTTCGTTGAGCAGATAGCCTACTAGGAGGACCTTCAACATGTCTATTCAGACTTACAGCACGACATACTGCTTCCACAAATAAAAGAGACGTCAGTACGAATAAAGCACTGATTTTGTAAGGCACGAAATCATAAATAAGAATAGTAATGTAAAAAGAGATAGAGAAGATACAACATGTAACATCCGAGTGCCTCTGAGGGAAATTGACATGAAATGCATGATACATAAATATATATATATATATATATATATATATATATATGGGCATCATCATTATCATATCATACCCGGCCTTGAAGAGGACTCGGTAAAAACGTACCCGGCCATCGTAAGGCTCGGTACCCAGCCACGTGGAGCGTGGTAAAACCCAACTGATCAGTGAATCCACAATCAGTGCCGTCCCGGTCGACTATAGCGCGGTTCAGTAGAGTAAAATAGGTACATATCTATAATGCATGCTGGACTCATGGGAATCACATTCTGAACCTTTCGGAGTGACGTAAGATCGGTAACATCCGTATACGTTAGAAAGGCTAACTCTGCATCATGAATCTTATAAGAATCCACAAATACCAACAACATTGATAATATAAGAATAAGAGAAGAAACATCAATCATTCAATAAGAAGGGAAACAATGTAAGTACTTCTAGCTACTAAGAGTGGAGTATCTTTAGAAGCGCGTTCATTACATTATGTACAATCAGAGTCATGCAAAAGAAAGAAAGGGATAGCCTTACATACATTGTCTCTACTTCCCAACCTCAAGCTATGCAAATTTCACGGCTCCTTAGTCTACAATAAGAGAAATGATGTTATCACTATCGTTCAAGCGTCGTAACTATTATATATCGACCAAAACCTATTTTATGATAAAACGGGCAGCACCTCCACTATTTATATGACTTCTCACAATTTAAAACATTCATCAAACAACATCAATAATAATCATATTAAGCCTCCCAAATAGTCCACCAATCAACAACATTACTAACAAGTTTTTCGATAGATATCTCACATGTTCTAGTTTCAACGACTTAGCTGCAACTTGGATAAACTTAAACACATGTAGATTAAGAGGTTCGTTATATTTAAACAAATATAATAACTACAATTTCACATTACTTCACCGTGAAGTATCCTTCCAATGCAACCGCAAGAACAAGGAAGTAAAACTAGCAAGCACTTCGGGTTTCTCAACACTAGAATCACTTTGGAAGACTTGAAATCACCTAGTGTTGATATGAAAACCATGGGAGAGTATTTTAATGAACTGACACAACTTCAAAAATAACCCTACACGATCTGAAACCACACCAAAATCATCAACAACAAGAAGAACAAGAAACACACTACCGACACTTGATTTGTATTGTTTGTCCTTTGTTTGGGTCTTGAATCATGAGAGATCATTGAGAGAAGGTTTTTAGGTGTATAGGGTATGAATAGAGTGAAAAAAAATGAGTGAAAAGGGGCTCTTGGCATCACATACATATCAAGATATATCAACCGCCTAAATGGGTCCCATAGGGAGCTGTTTGCGTAGTATCGCGAAAATGCAAATATCTCCCTACTCCAATATCATATCGACAAACGGTTTAATGCGTTTTCAACTAGACTCTTAGGTATTCCATTTGGAAGGTGGATCACCCCATAACTCCAAGTAAATTTGGATAAAATATCAGTGACATTAGACATATATTATCAGTAAAATTATGAATCTAACTTGCGGCAACTTTTGTCGACTTTTGTTTCATAACTCGGTTGGATTCAAAAAATATCAGGAAACTATCATACGACTAAAATACCTCATAGTATTACCTTCTTATCATCTGAAGCACCCTAATCTCACCCCACAAGTACGGGTTATAACATTCCCAACATGCCGACTTTCGACGAAACTTATTTTCTTCGATTCGATTAGCATCTTAACCTTCTAACCCTCACGATATTTCCTTAAAACATGTTTTACCATATCATTATCATTTTAAAGGTCCTTCAACTCTCTAGTTCATATTTATCTACTTGAGATGAATTCTAACCTGAAACTATGGGGTGTAAATCCTTTCCCCTTTTAGTACATTGTGTCAAAATAATTCTGCAAATAGGACTACTCGATACCTTGTGTCCACATAACTCTACTCCTAAAGACGCTACAATGCCTCAATTCTGAATATCATTTAATCATAGAATGACTGTTAGTCGGCATCACATAACATGGGCTAAGAAAACACATGACCGAGCTACAGCCGTTAAGAATCTTCTATCTCAAACACTTGAGGGTACTTAGAATTCATTTCTTCTTTGGCTTCCCAAGTCTTTCCTTCGACGTTCTTATTGGAAGTTGCTTTCATTGTAAGGCTCCGTACAAATTTTAACCAAAACTCGGGGTTTCGTGGTGCCAAGATATATTCCTGCGTTATTATACTAGCTCGCCGCGGTTCAAACTTTTTGGATTGAACAATACCCTACGGTGTTAGAGATAAATGTTTCGCAGAAGAACATGTTTCTGCGGCACATTATGTGGCCGCATAATCACTCTGCAGACCGCATAATGGCCGCAGAGTGAAGTAGAAAGTTTGGCCAATTTGAGGTTAGTTTTGCGGTCAATTATATGACCGCATAATCACTATGAGGACCGCATATTAGTCGCATAATTCCTCTTGAGTTTCTGCAGAGGGAGTTTTGCGGTGCATTATGCGACCGCAGAACAAGTATGCGGGACCGCACACTGGTCGCATATCAGGGCCGAAGGTTTAGGCCACTAAGGGCCATTTCTGCGGTCACTTTGCGAACCGCATAACCATTATGCAATCACATATGCAACCACAGGCCTGTGTCGGGGCACCCTTTTTCTTAATTTAAAACCAGACCCCCATTCTGTTAAAACACCCCTTTAGTCTATTTTGAAGCTCATTTCTACAATTTCTAGAGTAAGAGAGAGAGGGTTCTAGAGGGAGGGGCTAATTTTCATCAATTAATCTTCAACCATCACTCAAAGCTTGGAAATATTCAAGTAGAGCACCAAATTCTTCATCCAAAAAGGTAAGTTTTCATCACCCCAGCTCTTAATTTCAAACATAGCTATAATGGGGTACTAGTGTGATACTTCATGGGTATGAGGGTGGTGTATCTTGCATGCATGTGTGATAAAGAGTGTGGGGGAAAACGTGAGCTAGAACCATGAATGTTTTCCTAATTCTGGGTTCAATTTGTATATTGCTAAAATAGATTGAGGTTGCTAAGGGTTCCGAAAAATTGTAGAGTCTAAAGAAATGCAATTGAGGTATGTATGGCTAACTGTCTTCTTCTTAGAATCAAACTCCTGGTGTCCGAATAATTGGTGTAAGTTCCAACTTGATCATACTAGAATTGTTTGCCTTCGTGTGTTGGATAGAAAGATTCATGTTCCCTAATTGTTTTAGATGGTTACCATGCCATCATTTTATTTGAGAACGTAATTATGATTTTCCAAGGTCCTTCCCTTATGTGTGAAATGCCTTATGTGATGGTACTTATCGACATGAATGATGATGTTATTTAAACGAATAAAAAGGGAAAGACTTGAATTGTAAAATGTTCCCAAGTGCCAAGAACTGCTTAATAAATGAGGCTGTTTATGCCATGTAATGAAAGATGTGAATGAAATGTGAATTGAGTGGACAATTGAAAGAGGTTATGTCTCAAGTGAGATGGCTTAGCCGATCGGGCCGAGATCAGACGCCATGTTGTACACATGGTGGAATTTGTGTTGGAATTATTGATTTACATGGTGGATATGGATATGTCTCACTTGAGATGGTTTAGCCGGTCGGGCCGAGACCGAACTCCGTGTAAAAACACGGTGGCAGTGTGAGTTGTGGCTTTGGCACTAAAGATTATTAACCTAAAAAGATGGAAGAATTGAATTGGAAACTATGTGATCCTTACTTGGTGTTTTCTTTGTATTTCTGTGAAGTACTTATTGATTATTATGACTGACTTCTCTTTGTTTCACTGTTCATTCTTCTAAGATTGGTGTTTGCCTTACATACTAGTACTATTCAACAGTACTAACGTCCCTTTTGCCGGGAGCACTACATCTTTGAATGGATGTAGGTGGTTCCATCGCAGATAGTGCCGATCGCAGATAATGTTGCTCTCTTTCTCTCCTCACAGCAGTCTTGGTGAGCCCCATTTCTCCCAGGGGTCATGTAGTCCTTTTGTATAAGTTTTCATATTTTGAGGTATAGCCGGGGCCTTGTTGCCGGCATTGTCATGTTGCTCTTTTTTACCCTTAGAGGCTCCGTAGACGTTTATGTGGGTCATGTATGTATGTTTGGGTGGTCTTCGGATCGAATTGTATTTTGGAAACTCAACTATGGTATAATGCATATAAGAAAAAATTAACTAGCAACGTTTATATATTTATATAATTGATCTTTCCCCTGTTTTACAAATGGTGATGCGATCCCTATCACGCCCCAAAACCGAGGAGTGCGACCGGCGCTCAACCGAGTGAACCCGACCAAGCAAGCCTGTTCAATTCCTTCTACCCAAACTCATTCATGAATAAAGAGAATATATGTTTTCCTTAATTAAACAATAAAGTGGTCATGTCTGCAATTACCAATTCATTTTCAATTGTTTCATCATTTTTAAAGTCTCAAATGGACACGTAATACATCCACAACATAACATAGTTTGTCTTTCCCCAGCACCAATACAC
>AWOL01S0023039.1:0-16615 GCA_000715115.1 Nicotiana otophora | reverse complement strand
GGTTCTAGCTCATTTGAGCATTTTATCAAACACTAGATGTGCATTAAGGTTTCAAGATCCTTTTATGGAGGATTCCATCATCTCACAACCCAACCTTTACCATTTTTAGCTCAAAAATCTTTCTACACCCCTTGATCACACATGCATCTAAAATAACCAACCCTCTTGCCCAGAAATTATCTTGCTTATTATCCATTCCTACACAAAATTCGAAATTGAGGGTTAGGGTGTAGAATCTTACCTCTAGGATGAAGACCTAGTGAGTTTTCCTTCTCAATCTTCCAAAACATGGGCAAGAATTGAAGAACAATTATTAGAGAACATCTTCTCACTCTAGGGCACCCTCTCTCACTCTAAAATGTCAGATAATAGCTAAAAAATGACCCAAAGAGTATATTTAACGAAATAGGGTCGGGTTTTAAAAACACAAAAATGAAGCTCTGGAACAGGTTCTGCGGTCGCATATGGTTATGCGGACCGCATATCTTTCGCATAATTGGTTACAAAATAGCCAAAAGGATTGCCTGTGTATGCGGTCACTATGCGGTCCGCATAACTATTATGCGTTTTGCATAATGCACCGCATAACAGTTATGAAGTCGCATAGTCGACCGCATAGCTGCTTCCAGAATAGCCCTCTCCTGCTCACTTCTGCGGCCATTATGCGGCCCGTAGAGTGATTATGCAGTCGCATAATGGACCGCATAAATGCGCTTTTCCGCCAAAGAATTTCCTTTACTTTCCGGTACAATCCTCAAACACGTAAGCCTAGTCCGGCACCATGAAACATTATTTTCTTTGCATATTTTACCGGGCTTTACACTTAAGTACTTTGAAATTTTTTGGGGTGCTAAAATCCCTTTTTGGATTATGAATGAGTCGATTAGGAAAGGTTTAATAGGCTTGCTCGACCGGGTTCACTCAGTTGAGTACCGGTCGCGCTTCCCGAGGTTGGGGCGTGATATTCATGGTCCCCAACTTGTGGATATGTTGATCTAAATAGCAACAAGAATATCTTCATAATACAGGTTCTCTGTAATCTGAACCTCGTGTTCTTCTTCAGCATAGATTGTTGATTCATTTATAGCTACTGGAATCCTCTCATAAGATCGATCCTTTATTACTTGTATATCATTTAATGCATTTCTTCAATATTAGAACATGATAACTGGATGAACAAATCATAATTCTGATGGAGAATTCAATTTAGTCCCTTCTCTAGGTCATTTGGAGTAGCTTTGTATATGTCTTGATTTGCTTGTCCCATTATGTTATTATGCTCTTCGTGATCGAAACTTTCAAGAAGACCTCATTATTAAATCGAAATTTCCTTAATTCTCTTCATCGTGTGATGGGGTTCAATGTATGACGCTTCTAAGAACAAACACTCTTGAATAAGGCTGAATTTTCTCTAACTTGATACATTAAATCAAGTCGGACAATTCTATCTTTCAAACTATCTTATGGGGAATCTACATTTCCTTCCACATCATGCTTTATAAGGAGAATCAATTCCAGAAGAAACATACTAAGTTATAAATTAGAATAAAAAATCGACTCAAAAGCCAGCCCGGTGGCCCACGTCTCGAAATTTGATAAAGTTCACAAAACCCGAATGCCCATTCAACCACGAGTCTAACCATACCAAATTTATCACTCCGCTTCTGCAAGCATATAAGCTGCTTTTGCGGTCCCAGCTCATCTTTCCACTTCTGTTTCTGCGGTCCTCCTGCCGCATCTGCGGTCATACAGATACGACACTCCTTCTCGCACCTGCGCGCCTTCCGCTTCTGCGCACCTCTCGCCGCACCTACGGCCATGCAGGTGCTGAAAAGTCCTCGCACCTATGATCACCTGCACATTCCCCTCCAAATCTCGCACCTGTGCAAGCCAGCCCGCACCTATGAGCTCGTACCTTCGATCAAAGCTCCGCAGGTGCAGTTACACCAGCAGAGGTCCATCTTCAGCAATCACTCAACTTCAACTTTTGATCCGTTAACCATCCAGAATCAACCCGAGGCCCCTAGGATCTCAACCAACCATACCAACAGGTCCTAAAACCTCATACGAACTTAATCGATCCCTCAAATCACATCAAACAACTTCAAAAACATGAATCGCACCTCAATTCAAGACTATTGAAACTACGGAAATTCAACTTCTACAAACGATGACGAAACCTATCAAAACACGTCCGATTGACCCCAAACTTTGAACACAAATCACATTTGACATTACAGACCTATTCCAACTTCAAGAATCGGAATCCGACCCCGATATCAAAAATTCCACTCCCGGTCAAACTTTTCAAAAATTTAACTTTCACCATTTCAAGTTTACGGACCTCCAAATCATAATTTGGACACGCTCCTAAGTCCAAAATCACCCAACGGAGCTAACAGAACTATCAAAACTCCATTCCGGAGTCGTTTACTCATAGATCAACATCCGGTCAATCATTTCAATTTAAGCTTTCAACCTTGAGACTAAGTGTCTCATTAAATTCTGAAATCTCTCCAGACCTGAACCAACTACCCCGGTAAGTCACGTAACAGCTATAAAGTAAAAATGAGCAGTAAATGGGGGACGGGGCTAAAACTCTTAAAATGACTGTCCGGGTCGTTATATTCTCTCCCTCTTAAACAAACGTTCATCCTCAAACGGGTCTAGAAATGTTCCTGGAGTCTCAAATAGGTGTGGATATCTGCTCCGCATCTCCCGCTCGGTCTCCCAAGTAGCCTTCTCAACCGGCTGACCTCTCCACTGCACCTTCACCGAAGCTATGTCCTTTGACCTCAACTTTCAAACCTGTCTATCCAAAATGGCAACTGGCTCCAGATCACCATCCAATTAAATTGTGCTGAAATCCAAAACATGAGACGGATCGCCGACATACTTCTGGAGCATAGAAACATGAAATACTAGATTCACACTCGACAACCTAGGTGGCAAGTCAATCTTGTATGTCACCTCTCTAATCCTCTAAAGCACCTCAAATGGCCCAATATACTGAGGGATCAACTTGCCCTTCTTTACGAACCTCATAGCACCCTTCATGGGTGAAACCTTGAGCAACACCTTCTCCCCAACCATGTAAGCAACATCACGGACCTTCCTATCGGCATAACTCTTCTGTCTAGACTGCGTTGTACGAAGCCGCTCCTGAATCAATTTAACCGCGTCCAAACAATCCTTAACCAAGTCAGTGCCCAATAACCTATTCTCACCCGGCTCAAATCTACCCACCATAGATCTACACCGTCTCCTATACAAAGCCTCATACAGAGCCATCTGAATGCTCGACTGGTAGCTATTATTGTAGGAAAACTCTGCAAGCGACAAAAATTGATCCTATGAACCCCCAAAATCAATGACACAAACGTGTAGAATGTCCTCCAATATCTAAATAGTGCACTCGAACTGTCCGTCCATCTGAGGGTGAAATGCTATGCTCAACTCAACCTGGGTACCCAACTCTCGCTGCACGGCTCTCCAAAATAGCGATGTAAACTGCGTGCCCCAATCTGAAATGATGGACTCTGGCACGCCGTGGAGGCGGACAATCTATCGGATGTGAATCTCAGCCCAACCACTCTGAAGAATAAGTAGTCCCAACTGGAATGAAGTGCGCGAACTTGGTCAGCCGATCCACAATCACCCAAATAGCATCGAACTTCCTCGAAGTCCATGGGATCCCAACTACAAAATCCATGGTGACCCTTTCCCATTTCCACTATGGAATCTCTAACCTCTGAAGCAATCCGCCCGGTCTTTGATGTTCATACTTCACCTAGTGATAGTTGAGGTACCGAGCTATAAACCCCACTATATCCTTCTTCATTCTTCTCCACCAATAATGCTGCTCAAGTCCTGATATATCTTCGCAGCACCTGGATGAATGGAATACCGTGAACTGTGGGCCTCTTCAAGAATCAACTCATGTAGCCCATCCACATTAGGCACACAAATCTGACCCTGCATCCTCAATACTCCATCATCCCCAATAGTAACACCTCTGGCATCACCGTGCTGAACCGTGTCCTTAAGGACAAGTAAATGAGAAACATCATGTTGGCGCTCTCTAATGCGATCGTATAAGGAAGATCGAGAAACCACACAAGCTAAAACCTCATTGGGCTCTGAAACATCTAATCTCACGAACTGGTTGGCCAAGGCCTGAACATCAACTGCAAACGGTCTCTCACTAACATGAATGAATGCAAAGCTACCCATAATCACTGCCTTTCTACTCAAGGCATCGACCACCACATTGGCCTTCCCAGGATGATACTAAATAATGATATCATGGTCCTTTAGCAGCTCCAACCATCTCCGCTGCCTCAAATTTAGATCCTTCTATTTGAACAAATGTTGGAAACTCCAATGATCTGTAAACACCTCACAAGACACACTGTAGAGATAATGCCTCCAAATCTTCAATGCATGAATGATGGAAGTTAATTCCAAATCATGGACATGGTAGTTCTTCTCATGGGGCTTCAGCTGACACGAAGCATAAGTAATCACTCTACCATCCTGCATCAAGACACATCTAATACCGATCCGAGAATCATCACAATACACAGTATAAGAACCATAAGCTGAAGGTAGAACTAGAACTGGAGCTGTGGTCAAGGCAGTCTTGAGCTTCTAAAAGCTCTCCCCTCACTCATCCGACCACCTAAAAATAACATCCTTTTGGGTCAATTTGGTCAAAGGAGATGCAATAGACGAGAAACCCTCCACAAAATGGTGATTATAACCGGCCAAGCCGAGAAATCTCCAAATCTACATAGCTGAGGATGGTCTAGGCAAACTCTGAACCGCCTCTAACTTCTTTGGATCCACCTGAATCCCCTCACTGGACACCATGTTCCCCAAGAACACCACTAAACAAAGCCAAAACTCACATTTGGAAAACTTAGCATAAAGCTTCTCCTCCCTCAACCGCTGTAACACAATCCTCAAATGCTAGGAATGCTCCTCCTGGCTAGGAGAGTACACCAGGATATCATCAATGAACACTATGACAAACGAGTCAAGATAAGGCTGAAATACATTTTTTATCAGGTGCATGAATGTTGTTGGGGTGTTGGTCAGCCCAAAAGATATCACGAGGAACTCATAATGACCATAACGGGTCCTGAATACTGTCTTTAGAATATCCGAGTCCCGAATCTTCAACTGGTGATATCCAGACCTCAAGTCAATCTTAGAGAACACCCTCGCTCCCTGAAACTGGTCAAATAGATAATCAATGCGTGGCAAAGGATATTTGTTCTTGATTGTAACCTTGTTCAATAGCTTGTAATCAATGCACATCCGCATAGTACCATCCTTCTTCTTCTCAAACAAGACCGGTGCACCCCAAGGCAACACACTAGGCCTATAAACCCCTTATCAAGAAGTTCCTGGAGCTGCTCCTTCAATTCCTTCAACTCAACTGGTTCCATACGATACAATGGGATAGAAATAGGCTTAGTGCCTTGCACCAAGTCAATACCAAAGTCAATATCCCTATTGGGCGGCATGCCCGACATGTCTACAGGAAATATCCGGAAATTCTCGCACCACCGGAACAGAATCAATAGAGGGAGTATCAGCACTAACATCCCTCACAAAAGCCAAATAAGATAAACATCCCTTCCCAACCATCGACCGGGCCTTCAAATATGAAATCACTCTGGTGGGAACATAGTCTAGAGAACCTCTCCACTCAATCCTTGGCAACCCCGGCATCGCCAACGTCATGGTCTTTGCATGCAAATCCAGAACAGCATGACATGGATTCAACCAATCCATACCCAAGATCACGTCGAAATCAACCATACTAAGTAGCAATATATCAACTATAGTCTCCAATCCCCTAATAGTCACTACACACGACCGATATACGCGGTCCACAATAATAGTATCACCCACTGGCGTAGATACATGAACAGATAAAACTAAGGATTCACGAGGCATATCTAGATAATGAGAAAAATAGGATGATACATACAAAGAAGCGGAACCAGGGTCAAATAATACAGTGGTATCCCGGTGGCATATTGAGACAATACCTGTGATCATTGCATTGGAAGCAACAACATCTGGTCCGGTAGGAATATCATAGAATCGGGCCTGACCGCTACCTGATCAGCCTCTCCCTCTAGAGCGACCCCTAGCAGACTGAGCCCCACCCCGAGCTAGATGAGTGGGTGGTATAACTGCTGGTGCTAGTGCTATCAGCCGAGAACTCTGTGGTAGAGCCCTACTCAACAACCTAGGGCAATCTCTCTTGATATGACCAAAGTCTTCGCACTCGAAACAACCCCTCCTCTGACGGAACTACTGCTCTTGATAACTCGAGAAACTACCTATAGAAACTTGACCGGACGACATATGGTGAGAACTCTGCACTGGTAGTGCACTGAATGAAGACTGGCCTGAGTGAGCACTATAAGAACCGTGGCTAGCTGATGCACCGCGATAAGCTGGACGAGCTATTTGAGCGGGCCTATAAGGATGACCCATGTTGTAGTAGGACTTCCCCCGGAAGGTACACCACTGAAACCACCCTAGCTACGAGGCCTCTTTGCCTCCTTCTCTCCGCGCTCCTGACTGCGGACCATCTTTATCTGCCGAGCAATGTCAACCACATCATCGAAAGTAGAACTAGACACCCTCTCCCTAGTCATAAGCAACCGCAGCTGATACATGAGGCCATCAATGAACCTCCTAATCCTCTCCCTATCAGTGGGAACCAACCAAACTGCGTGACGAGCCAACTCAGAAAACCTCATCTCCTGCTGCATCACATACATGCCCTCCTAACGTAACTGCTCAAACTGCCTGCGTAGTTCTTCCATGCGAGACTGTAGCACGAACTTCTCCAAGAAGAGAACGGAGAACTCCTGCCATGTAAGTGGTGCTGTACCGACCGGCCTACGCCTCTCATAATCCTCCCACCATCTGAAGGCAACCCCAATAAACTGAAAAGTAGTGAATCAGACCTCACTAGTCTCCAGTATACCAACCGTGAGAATAATCCGCTGGTACTTATCCAAGAAACCCTAAGCAACCTCTGACTCAACACCGCTAAATGATACAGGCTGAAGCCTCCCAAATCTCTCAAGTCTACCTCTGCTCATCATAAGCCATAACGGGGACCTCCGGGGCTTGAGCAACTGTAACCGGCTGGGCTGGAGTACCCCTGATATCTGAAGTCCCTGCATCACCTGCTCTGGAGTACGGGCAGCGGGGGTATGTGTACCTCCCCCATCCTGAGAAGTGGCTGGTGCGGCCTAAGCCGAAACCACCTAAGCAAGGCCAGTGCAAACCGTCAATATCTGGGCCAAAGCTCCCTGAAGGCCTGGAATCACAATGGGCACATCTGGTGCCTGAGCTGGCCCCACTAGCTCACTACATCTAGAACGTGCTCCTGAGCTAGAGCAACTGGTGGATCTTCAGGTGCTGCTCTAGCTACTGTACGAGCTGCACCTCTGCCCCTACCGTGGCCCCTACTATGACCTCAGCCTCTCGTGGCCCTAGCTGCTGGTACTGTTGGCTGTCCGTCCTGCCCGGTAGCACATGCCCTCACCATCTGTGAGAGAATAGAGCAACATAAATTTAGTGATCGGAATCAACAAGTTCGCACGACAAAAATACAAGAAAGTGAAGTTTCCGTACCTATCCGCAAGACTCTACTAAACCTGCTCATGACTCATAAGACCTATGTAACATAGGCTCTGATACCAACTTGTTACGACCCAAATCCTAACCTGTCGTGATGGCGCCTAACGTGGTACTAGGTAAGCCGACATTTACGAAATAACTCCAACACTTTTAACAAAAAATGGATTTAAAGTGGTTTAAATAATAAAACTCCTCATAAACAAGATAACAAAAATCCAAAACACAATGCGAAATTTGCCAACATCGGGGTGTCACTGAGGACATAAGCATCTAAATATCACAAGTCTGGAAAATACTGTCTATCATAGTCTGAAACTAAATACAATAAGTGGAAAGGTAGGGAAGGAGAAACAAGGTATGCGAAAACACCGAGCAGCTACCTCGAAATCTCTGAAGGGTCAACTGCGCAGTGAATCAACACCCACCATGTCCGAAAATACCTGAATCTGCACACGAAGTGCAGGGTGTAGCGTGAGTATACCCAACTCAGTAAGCAACAAGACTAAATATATAACTGAAAGTAGTGACGAGCTTCACAGTTATAGTTCAATTACAGTGATTTAAATATAGGAAGGTAGGCATGCTTTCAAGTTCGATAAATTACGTCAAATAATTACTTCATGACAAGTATAATTGAAACAAAGTGTAATATCTTTCAGAAATTTCAAGACAGTGATACATGGCAGCTAAGTGCAACAATAATGAAATCAAATGCATCCTCTTAGGTCCAGAGTCACTCAACCCTCCCATTCACTCAGCACTCGACACTCGAATTCAGTAGGCACCTGCGCTCACTGGGGGTGTGTACAGACTCCGGAGAGGCTCCCTCAGCCCAAGCACTATAATACGCACGGACAACTCACGTGCTGCATGGACAACTCATGTGCAATAGTATAATATTTGGATCCGCACGGACAACTCACGTGATACACGGACAACTCACGTGCTATGGTATCAATATCTCACAATCAGGCCCTCGGCCTCACTCATTCATCATTCTCTCCAGTCTCTCGGGCTCTCAGTAATAATGAAAATCAGCCCCAACAGAATGATATAACGTATCAGCAAGGAACAATAGAGAGTGAGATATAATATACAAGTAAAACTATGACTGAGTACAAAACGGCAAGTTAGCAGATAATTCAACATGTACACGACCTCTATGGGTCCCTACAGTGCCAACACATAGTCTAAACATGATTGCTAATATGATTTGTGGTTCAATTTCTCAAATACATGGAGAATGTATGAATAACAACAAATTACTCAAATACACAGTTCCATGGAATTTGACCAAGTCATAATTCCTACGGTGCATGCCCATACGCCCATCACCTAGCATGTGCATCACCTCAAAACCAAATACATGACATGTAATACGGGATTTCGTACCCTCAGAATAAAATTTAGATCTGTTACTTACCTCAATCCGAGAAAATCTCTACTGGCTAAGGGAATCAATTCCTCGAATCTATCCATAAACAATTCGATATAATCGTTAGGGGCTAAGGGAATCAATTCCAGAATAAACATACTAAGTTATTAATCAGAATAAAAAATCGAGTCAAAAGCTTCCCCCCAGTCCCACATCTCAAAATTCGATAAAAGTCACAAAACCCGAAAGCCCATTCAACCACGGGTCTAACCATACCAAATTTATCAAAATCTGACTCCAAATCGTCACCCAAATTCCCAAATCAAACTCTACTAATCCCTAGCCTCAAGCTCCAATTTACACCTGAAATACACACCGACTAGGTGGGAAGATTAATGGGGAAGCAAGATTAATGATAAAAAATGAGCACAAGGGACTTACCTCAAGAATCCCCTCAAAAATCATCTCAGGAATCGCCCAAACCGTGCTTGAAATGTTTGAAATGAAGCCAAAATCACGCACCGTTATTTTAATAATCTGCCCAGGCTTTCCGCTTCTGCGGACACTTAACCGCTTCTGCGACATCGCACACACGCATCTGCGACCCATTTAGCTCTTGCGGTCCCTCACTTCGCTTCTGCGGACTCTCTTCCGCGAGCATCCAAGCCATTTTGTGGTCCTAGCTCATCTGCCCACTTCCACCTCTGCAGTCCTCCTGCCGCAGATGCGAAACTTCCTATCGCATCTTGCCGCCTTCCGCTTCTGCGCACAACTCACAGCACCTGCGGCCACGCAGGTGCGGAAACGTCCTCGCACGTGTGACCACCTACACACTCCCCTCCAAATCTCGCACCTACGCAAGCTAGCCCACACATGCGAACTCGCACCTGCGCAAGCTAGCCCACACAAGCGAGCTCGCACCTGCGGTCAAAGCTCTTCAAGTGCTGTTACACCAGCAGAGGTTCATCTTCAACAATTACTCAACTTCAACTTTTGAACCGTTAACCATTCAGAATTAACCCGAGGCCCCCGGGACCTCAACCAAACATACCAATAAGTCCTAAAACCTCATACGAACTTAGTCGAGACCTCAAATCACATCAAACGACTTCCAAAATAAGAATCGCACCCTAATTCAAGCCTATTGAAACTAAGAAAATTTAACTTTTACAAACGACGCCGAAACCTATCAAAACTTATCTGATTGACCCCAAATTTTGCACACAAGTCACATTTGACATTATGGACCTACTCCAACTTCCGGAATTGAAATCCGACCGCGATATCAAAAATTTCACTCCCGATCAAACTTCCCAAAAATTTAAATTTCGCCATTTCAAGCCTAATTCCACTACGGACCTCTAAATCACAATCCGGACACGCTCTTAAGTCTAAAATTACCCAACAAAGCTTACAGAATCATCAAGACTCCATTATGGATTCTTTTACTCATAGATCAACATTCAGTGAATCACTTCAACTTAAGCTTTCAACCTTGAGACTAAGTGTCTCATTTCATTCTGAAATCTCTCCGGACCCGAACCGACTACCCCGAAAAGTCACATAACAGCTATAAAGTACAAAATGAGAAGTAAATGGGGGATGGGACTACAACTCTCTATACGATCGGCCGGGTCGTTACAGCGCGCTGCAACACGTACCGCATAGTGTTGAGTGACTGAGTGTGCTAAGCGTTCGAGCGTGATGAGTGGGAGTGTGAGATTGTAATATTGAGTACTGTGAGAGTTTGAGCACATGACTTCATCACTGTGACACATTGCATCTTCCATGCATACATAACATACATGCATAGAGATGCATTTCCTCATATTACACGATTTTGTGACATTTATGACTTCACATGCACATTGACATGTAGGCATAAAGATGTACTTCCCTCTTTATATCTGAGATTGACTCATCTAATTTTTTGTTGAAAGTTTTTGGAAAAAATCAAAGGTTTCTGACTTACTCTGTTTTGGTAATTTCGATGTAGGATTTGGGTTTTACTGTTATACTGGAAAAGCATGACTATTTTCCGTAACTGTGAACTAGCTGAGCATCATATCTCTGAGTTATTTCTTGTACCATTGTTATCATATTGTTATGAGTTATTATTGGCAATTGGTGTTGGACTCTGACCTTTGTCCCAGCTCATCACTACTTCCAACCTAAGGTTAAGTTTGTTATTTATTGAGTACATGGGGTCGGTTGTACTTATACTACACTTCTGCACCTTGCGTGCAGATTTTGGGATGCTAACATTATTGTGTATGGCGGGAGCTAGCATTGAAGATGTACCTGCATTTTGGTCATAGCTGTCTCTTAGTTTTTGTAGCTTTATAATTATTAATCTGTTCGTGTATATTTCAGACAGATAATGTATTTATTTTATACCAGCTTTGTAACTCTAAATCTTAGAAGTTCATGATTTGTACTACCAGTCCTTGGGAATTTTTTGTATAAAAGTTCAGTATATTATCATTATATCTCTTAGTAAATCTCATTTAAATTGGATCATTATTAGTTAGCTTACCTAGCGGGTTGGGTTAGGTGCCATCACGACTAGTTAAATTTTTGGGTCGTGACAATAAATATGCAAAATCAATAACCGAACCGATAAAAAATCGGTTATAGGTTATCGGTTAATAGGTTATCAACCGTTATCGGTTTACCCGATAAAATAACTCAATCTAGATTAAAACTTCTTCAGAAGCTCGCAAGTCGCAATTGAAGATTTTCTTACTGTTTTAGTCTTTTAGACATAAGATGTCAAAATGTAGCTAATTAGATCAAAACTTCTTCAGAAGCTCGTAACTGAAGATTTTCGTACTGTTTGTCCTTTAGACATAAGATGTCAAAGTGTAACTAATTAGGAGTGGAACAACAAACAACAAACAGCCACAACCATAGGATAAGCTCAGTGACAATAACTTGAATTACCCAAAAACATATGATAATGATATACTGATAACAATTAGTAGCAGCCGAATTCCATTCATTACCTCTCCATATTGTAATGGAATGTCAGCAACAAGTTCAGTACCTTTTTAATACAAAATCATTTACCGGAAAGATACAATAATGAGAACTGGCCAGTGTTTTAAACTCCAAGCAATGTAGAAAACAATACTAATACTTCAACAATAGTTATCCAAACACATCACACAAAAACACAAAATAGTACAATTACACCTTGATTTATAAGTCCAAACATAGTACTAATAGTTTATATTCAAGTTAACAAAAAAATAACTACTCAATCCTTATAGGCTTCATCGAATTGCGCTCCAAGCAACGCTCAACAAATTTCATTAAGCACTTAGTGCCAGTGCGTCGCGCATTGTAATGAAGAACAAAACGACAATGACTGCATCTTACTTTCTACCATCCATCATCACCTATCGTTTTAAAGAGAAAAAAAATCCTTTCATAGTAACTCCAAATAGGTGAGGTAGATCTGCGTCCACGAAGTCGAGGTATGATTACACCTATTAAACATAAAAAGAAAAAATATTAAGTCAAATAAATTCTTAGCAATGCATACTATAGAAGTTGAATAATGAACTTACCAAAGTTTCAACTCATAACTATCTAATATTCTACATATTATTATCGCAAGGCTCTTTTTCAAGTTCGGCAGAATCTAAAGAGAATATATATATATTAACAACTCAAATAACAAAAATATTAAATAAACTATTTATAAAAATAATATCCAACCAAGCAAATTAAAATATTATCACCTTGTTCTAGTTGCTTGAGAACATCTAAGTCTTCCTCAACACTTACTGGTAGTGGCTCACTCCGAGACCTCTTTTTTCTTTCCTTTCTTACTGTCGACTGAACTGATTGAGATTGTACCGTCGCATTTGAATTAGAGGCTCTACTTTCCTCAATCACCTTATCAATTGTGATATTTCCAGCCATGCGTTTGTGTTACTGCGAGTTTGAATTTGAAAAAATCAAGTATCGAGCCAACAAAATCTTAAAAAACGAAATAGAAGAATCAACAGTAAAAGAATTCATGTCCAAATTTTAAAAGATGTCAATAAACACCCAAATGCTCATATATAAAAAGAATTAAATTCAGAACTTCAAACACCAATAAACAAGGATTTTCTCAATTCTTTTGTACTTGTCTCGAATTAAATCCAAAACAGCCTAAAATAAAGTTTAGAAACCCAAATATAGTGACCCAAAAAATAATGAGAAAAATAAAATAATTTAAAGTGATGAAGATTGAAGGGAATAAAAAACATATCCAAAACTGATGAAGATTGTCGATTGAGAATTGATAACTGCGAAGAGATACTGGTAGTAGGTATAGGCTGCACAACGTGAGCTCACAAAATTAAGAAACAATAATAAAAATTATAATATATGAGCACACAATAAAGAATCTTTAATAATAAAAAATCCCTAGATGAAGATGAATTTTGTTATAGAAACCTATTGTATAAGACTTCATATCGTTAGCGAACCATTAACCTAATAACCCGATATCGATAACCCAATAAGCGTTTTTCGGTTCGGGCTATTGGTTTTACCTGATATATGCCCAGCCCTACACCAGATAGCTGAAATAATGGAAATAAGAGTTAGCAAATGAGGGAATTCTTTTTAATAGAAATATGATATCTGAAAACTTACGAGCAAAATTCCAAGATTCAGGGATATGAGGGGTTGTTGCCGGAAGGATGTCCCTCGTAGAAATGATAACGAATCGTTCCATCTAACCACGATCATTATCGTCATCAACACTGATAACGATGACATTGTGACCACAGTTTTTGAGTTTGAGCATGCCTCCACAAAAGATCTTTGGGGAGTAGAGGTTGATCAAATAGGCAAGAGTAAAGGTTTCTCCACCTTGGAAACACACTTTCCGAAGACAAGCCACAATACGCCGTGTTGATGGGCTTACGTGAGCCAAGCAGATTTAGTAGTGGTAACACAATTCTTAAATAATGGGATCAATTTCTTGCCTCAATCTTAAGTTAAAAGGGTACGTATAATCATACATAAACCTGAGTTTGATAAAGTGACCCTTTCCACTTCATTGGGGGTTAAGATTTCAATGTTTTTCGAGTCACAATCTTCCTTTACAACAGGAATGCTAACAGGGCAAATGGAAGAAGGATATCTACCGACAAGTTAATTTCTGTCATTTTTGGGGTTGAGAAGGTATGATTGTGTTGACGGAAGGAGGTTCGGCATCGACTTCCTTAGCTTTGTTCTTTTTAGAAGGGCCACACCGATATGAAGGCTAGAGTTTTCGGGGACAGAGGAAGTAGAAGACACGGTGATCGAAAATCTGAGTGAAGAAATTTTACGAAGACAAAGGAGTGAGGAAATTCAAATAAGAAGGGTTTGCAAAAGTGAAAGGTAAAAGTGTTAGAGTAGTGGAGAAGTTTATAGGCGGCAGAATTCATGGTCATGATTACCTTGAAAACTGAAAAAAAATATTTACCGAATCACGGGATAACACATGTTCGGTTCATTAAATGCAAGGAGACATGCGTCCTTTCAAGTGTCAGAAACAGTTCAGAAACTTTTTCGCCAAGGAAAGATGTCTTATTTACTTTCCAGTAACACCAAAGTGTTGTCACCAGAAAGTAGGGGGACTATTTGTATGGGATAAAATTAATAAGCGGCGGGTGGATTCTCGACGGATTGATACATGAAAGTAAAGACATGTAAGATATGATGCAACAAATAGCTGGCACCAGTTACAAATATGTGACCGGTACTGGGTAAATTCCGAGGACAGTAAAATTGAGGACGAAGATCTGAAAGGAAGATATTGGTTGGGAAATACAACATTAAATGAGCAGCCGTTGTAAAGGATCTTTTCATTAATACCAAACCGTTATTCAGCCATCAAGAGGGGTTTTATTTGTATTAAAGAAGTGCTTGATTTGGGGATCTTGTCTCCCTCAATAGAGCTATAAATAGGAGAATTCATATTCATTGTAGGACATGAAATATTCTGTACACAAAAGCCAAAATCTGCTCTTAATCTATTTTACTACTTTCTCTCTTTTTGTTCTTCATATTGTTCTTATTATTGCCATCGGAGAAGCTGAGTGCATAGTCAAGCTTGTACTTTCTTCAAACTTATGTAATTAATTTGTTTCTATTCTTAGTTATTTTATATTCTTGAATCATATATAATAATTCACGTGTCTATAAACCACGTCACAAATTTAACTATATCGTTTTACGAGTAAATATTGATTGCTTCAAAGCTCTATATAAGTATCTCATATGGTTTAGATCCTTGTTGTTTTCATGGGTTCACGGGCAATGGCGGAATCGAAAAGTTTTACCGGGGATTCAACAACTCACATAAGATCATTTGTATAATGTAATTTCTCGAAGAAGGAGATACTTCACTCTACTTAATTTAGCTACTGTTCATGCTCATCTTTTCTTACCAAAAGAAAAAGATAAAAAGAGAAGAAAGGATAAGAGAAAGTGAAAAGGGAAGGATACAGCTATATATGTTGACGTAACCCTTTTCCTATTTGTCCCGTTTATCCGCTTGAAAATACCATTTCTATTTTCTGTATGTCCACATTAGTTTCTCTGCACGGCCACAACTTGCAAACTGGCAAGTCTCTTACAGTACTACAGAAATGCTGAAAGATAATAATTCAGCCTTCGTTTACTTGGCTGGATGCTACCATTTTTTGTAATTATCAGCGAACTCTTTCTTTTTCAGTCCAACTCAATGTTAATATTAGTAGCATAAATGAATAAAAGTAGATAATTCAGACCGGAAAATAATAAAAATTAAAGTAGATAACGATTGAAACTTGTTTAGGTTATTTATTTTTGACGATTTATGATACGGAGTGGAAACTTTTGTGAAAAAAATGTGATACAGAATATTAATGTAGGAAGATTCAAAGCTCAACTTTGTAGACTAGAATTATAAATCGAAGTCACCTTAAACCTGTAGTAGACAATACAATTGATCCCTACACTGGTTCAAGTCTTCAAGATGGATGCCCAGCTAAAGCAGTAACAACAACAATAACGGCCCAGTGAAATTCTACTAGTGGGGTCTGGGGAGGATGTGTGTACGCAGACCTTACCCCTACACTGGTTCAAGTCTTCAAGATGGATGCCAAGCTAAAGCAGCAACAACAACAATAACGACCCAGTAAAATCCTACTAGTGGGGTATGGGAAGGGTAGTGTATACGCAGATCTTACCCCTAACCCGAGGGGTAGAGATACTGTTTCCGAAAGACCCTCGGCTCAAGAAGACAAAAGAAAGACGAAAAGAGACAATATATTAGTACCATCAATAGAAACCATAGAATAAAGAACAACATCATCAGAACCAAAAAATAAGTGAAAAGCAAAACAATAACCGGTAGTTAAAGCATAGTACGAAGAGGAACTAAAGAGTAGTGTGAACTCAACGTTAACCACAAAAAGTCTAAGACCAAATCTTAACAGACTAGCCTCACTCTAGAGCACCGTAGATATATTCTCAACTACCTCCTAACCTACAACCTTAATACTCGATCTCCACAACTTCCTGTCTAGG
>AWOL01S0023035.1:69043-87734 GCA_000715115.1 Nicotiana otophora | reverse complement strand
CTCACATAACCTCTACCATGACGGGCTGCAACTGGGGCACGAGAATTATTATATGTTCCAGAATCTCGGGGTCTCTTAGCTTCCCTCTCCCGAGTCCGCATACCTTCCAATCTTCTAGCAATTGACACCACCTGTTAGTATGTGATGTCCATATCTAGCTCTCGGGCCATACTATATCTGATACTAGGGTGAAGACCCTCAATAAATCTGCGAACCCACTCTCGAACAGTAGCAACTAAGGCTGGTGCATGCCTTGCCAAATCACTGAATCGGACCGCTTACTCTGACATGGTTATAGAACCCCGGCGCAACTTCTCAAACTCTGCGCGCCATGCATCCCTAAGACTCTGAGGAACATACTCCCTTAAGAACATATCCGAAAATTGAGTCCAAGTGAGTGAAGATGCCTCAGCGAGACTATCCAACTCATATGCCCGCCACCACTGGTAGGCTACTCCTCTAAACTTNAAATCACAACAATTAATCGAAGGCAACTATGGCCATAAATCAATATCAACAAGGACACTACCGACGTACCGCCTCGTAANTGCCGTGAAAGAAACCCCACTAGAATCCACAATACCCATAGTACGAAGGATACGGTGACATTCCCCCAGAAAACCTTGAGCATCCTCTGAAGCTAAACCGCTGAAAGTGGGAGGGTGGTACTGTTTATACCTCTCGATCCTGAGCTGCTCCCCATCTGAAACTACTGTCCTAATCTCAGGCCGAACTGGGACAACTGGCTGCACTGGTATAACCTCAAGGGCATGGTCAACTTGGGCCCGTGGCTCTGGAGTACGGGCAGCNCGCGGGAGCCTTCACAATTTATTTTAAAGAAAATATTTTTCCCGAAATAGCATCCCGCATTTTAGCCACCCTTATCACATCGCATGACTTCTAGTAGTCACCCCTACTAGCCACGCGTATCAAGCCACCCTTATCTCACCGCATGCGTTTCAATACCCATGCCTTATACCACCACATGCGTATTAATATCATNGTGGCAGGAGCAAGTGGAATTAATCCTGCCTGAGCTAAAGTGCCAAACATGCTCAAAAGCTGGGCAAGAGTCTCCTGAAGTGCAGGAGTAGTAATAGGCGTCTGAGGTGCTTGCTCTCCAACTGGAGCTACTGGTGGCTCTGGTGCAGCAGTTCGTGCAGGTGCTTTGGCTGCACCACATGGTCTTCCTCGGCCTCTGCTCCTACCCCGACCTCTTGCGGCTCCAACAGGGGGCGCGGGTGTCTGATCATTAGATCCAGTTGTGCGTGTCCACACCATTTGTGNTGCCCAATATTTCAATTTTTCACAATAAATCAACAACAATATTTTTCAATAATAAAGAGCTCACGCCTCATGCCAAAATAATCCAACAATAATATTATTTCCACAATAAAGAACTCACGGCTCCATCACAATGAGTACCAAAAAACAAATCTTATGAAAATATTCAAGAATAAATAATTCAAAAAAATAATATTTCAATTTTTTAATATGTTGCATCAATATCAAATTTAAAAATGTCAAATACTTCGTATTAATAATATTTAATTTAAAGAAAATCAACCTTCAAATAATGCACAGTATAAAAGAAACCAAGTTTCAATTAAACAGGTAAAACAATTAGCAAAAAAAAGTCAAATAAATTTAAAATATATATCACAGATCAATGATGAAGAATATAACAAGATAAAATATTTTAATAAATGCGTAACAATAATCTACACAATTTAAAAATATAATCGTTCACATTTAGCCCGTGTACACACTCGTCACCTCGTGTACATGACTTTCAACATATTTCAATAATCACATTAATATCAATTCTAGGGGAAATATTTCTCACACAAGGTTAGACAAGTCACTTATCTCGACTTGCTCCAATTTAACCAAGTATTATGCTTTTTCCTCAATTTTTCGACTCCAATCGACTCGTATCTAGTCATAATTAATTCGATACAGTCAACAAAAATTATAGAAATCAATTTCATAAGGAAATATTATAATTTTCAATGAAATCCGAAATTAACTCAAAAATTACCCGTGGGGCCCACATCTCGGAATCTGGCAAAACTTATAAAATCCAATAACTCATTCAATTACGAGTCCAACCATACCAGTTTCAGTCAAATCCGACTCCGGATCGACACCGAAATCTCAAAAATTCGTTTCTATGAGATTTCTAAAATTTCCCACATTTCAATCTCAAAACACTAATTAAATGATGAAAACAATGATATATTCGTGTATATTGACCAAATCTAAATTAGAATCACTTGCCAAAATATTTTTCCTTGAAAATATATCAAAATCCCCTCTCCTCAAGCTCCAATTCGTCAAAAAGGCAAATGGGACAAATCCCTTGTTTTTATAACTTACAGATTTGTGAGGAAGCTCGATTTTGTTAGGGAGCTCGATTTGTGAGGGAGCTCGATTTTGTCAGGGAGCTCGATTTTGACAGGGAGCTCGATTTAGTGAGGGAGATCGATTTTGATAGGCAGCCCAATTTTGACAAGCAGCCCGATTTTGACAGCATTTCCAGCAGAAAAATTGCAGCAGCTAAGTCCCACTTTTGATCCGTTAACCATCCGAAACTCACCCGAGGCCCTCGTGACCTCAACTCAATATACCAACAAGTCCTAAAACATCATACGAACTTATTTGAAACTTCAAATCACATCAAACAACGCTAAAATCACGAACCACACATAGATTCAAGCCTAATGAACTTTGAAACTTTCAATTTCTACAAACAACATCGGAACCTATCAAATCAAGTTCGATTGACCTCAAATTTTGTACGCAAGTCGTAAATGACATAACAGAGCTATGAAAATTTTCAGAATCAGATTTCGACCCCGATATCAAAAAGTCAACCCCTCGGTCAAACTTCCCAAAAATTCAACTTTCGACATTTCAAGCCTAATTCCACTACGGACTTCCAAATAAAATTTCGATCACGCTCTTACATCCAAAATTACCATACGGAGCTGTTGGAATCATCAAAATTCTATTCTGGGGTCATTTGCACATAATTCGACATTCGGTCACTATTTGAACTTAAACTTTAAAGTTTTCATCAAAATTACATATCTCGGGCTAGGGACCTCGGAATTTGATTCCGGGCATACGCCCAAGTCCCAATTCACGATACGGACCTACCAGAACTGTCAAAATACTGATCCGAGTCCGTTTGCTCGAAATATTGACCAAAGTCAACTCAGTTGTGTTTTAAAGCTCTAATTCATATTTTAATCCATTTTCACATAAATATTTTCCGAAAAATTTTTACGGACTGCGCGCGCAAGTCGAGTAATGATAAATAATGCTTAGATCACAGAATTAATCATTAAATTTAAAGATGACATTTTGAGTCATCACAAAGGTATTTTCTCATATTTATAAATAGAGATTTTTCTGATAGTGTAGTTTCTAATTCATTTATAGCAAACAAAGGAGAAACTGAAAAATGTACAATTGTTTCCAAGAATCTTCTTACTTGCTCCTTCATTTGCTAGTAGATTCGGTATTCCATTCTGTTCCCTGTAGTTAGGGGTATCAAATGAGTTGTTTGGGCTGGTCAAGATGTAATTATGAAAATTTTCCTACGTAAAGAAAGTACTCATTTTGTGAATAAGAAAATACTTTTTCTACATTATGAAAAGAAAATATATTTTTTGTTAAAAAAATAATACTTTTTCAACAACATGAAAAGAAAGTACTCATTTTGTGAAAAAAGAAAATATTTTTTTTCTACATCATGACAAAAAAAAATTTATTTTATTGAAAAGAAAGAAAATACTTTTTCTATGTTTTTTTTACTTCATGAAAATTTCCCTTCTTTTGTAGAAAAAGCATTTTTTTAAAATAAAAAGAGTATTTTCTTTTCATAATGTAGAAGAAGTATTTTCTTATTCACAAAATGAGTACTTTCTTTTCCTATTGTAGAAAAAGTATTTTTTTTATTTTTACAAAAAATAATATTTTCTTGTCATGTTGTAAAAAAATATTTTCTTTTAATCAATAAAATGAGTAATTTCTTTTATTTTATTGTGATATCTAAAAAGTAGCTCAGTACCCGTCCTTTATTTTATTGATAAAAGTTTTATTTGTTATTTTTTCTGTTGTGATACTGTGTTTCTTCTTTATTTTCAGATTTTTTTCATGTTTGATGATTATTTTTGTCAACAACAGTTAATTTTGGAAGGTTGAAAAGGAGCTTTGAAAAGTATTTTTCCTTCTCTTAATAGGTTTTCCTCCAATTGGAGAAAAAAGAATTCATAAAAAAAATATTTTTTAAATATTTAAACTAATCAAGCATGGAAAAATTAGAAAATAGTTTCCAGCACATAGGTCAAGGTAGAGCTGTAACGACCCGACTTGTCGTTTTAAGAATTAACGCCCCATTCAGTGACTTAAGGTCTCAAGCAATTTTATAATAAGTATTATGACCCGCGAGTGTGATCGAGTTTGATTTTCGGAAGATTTAGAATTTAATTAAAAGAACAATTCTTATTTAAGAAGCTTAAAAAAAGAGTTCATCTGGGAGTTGACTTTTTGATATTGGGGCTGGAATTCGATTCTGAAAATTTGAATACCTACATTATGTCATTTATGACTTGTGTGCAAAATTTGAAGTCATTCCAGATTGATTTGATACGTTTCGGCGCAAAATATAGAAATTGGGAGATTCGAAAATTCATAATTCGATTCGAGGCGCGATTCGTAATTTTGACGTTATTTGACGAGATTTGAAGCCTCCACTAAGTTCGTATTATATTTTGGGATGCGTTGGTATAATTGGATGAGGTCCCGAGGGGCTTGGGTGTATTTTTGGATCATTGGTTGAGAGATTAGTAAAGTTAAACAATTTGAGAGTTTGACCATGGTCAATATCGGGTAAAGACGACCTCTTTTCTGTGTTTTGAGTGCGCGACCAGGTCGGTAGCATATTTTATGATTGAAATTCATATATGGTTTGTGTCCGGGAGGTTCCGGATGAGTTTCGGGGTCGATTTTGAGCTAGTCCGGGCATTTCGGCACTCTAATATTGTTCTGGCACTTTTGGGGGTGCGGACCGCTCATTTTTGGGTGCTGAGGTGAACGAGGGGCGCGGGCCGCATATAAGAGTGCGGACCGCAGCAGAATTTCGCGGCTGCGCTTGGAATTTCGCGGACCGCACAATTCTGTCCGCAGCCGCACTCCAGGAAGTTCTGCAGATTCGCCGGTCCAACTTCGGAAGCCTATATCATTTGATCTACAAGGAATTATGAGATGATTCAAAAACCAAAGTTGTAGCCCTTCGTGTCTAGTTTCCAGAAAGGTAAAGAAGTCATCATTTGGACATCTTAGAGAAAGTTATGGCCAAAATACTAAAGCCTGGCAGTGCAGTAACCAAGAATTTCGCGGACCGCTGCAGAATTTCGCGGCCGCGCTTGAAATTTCGAGGACCGCAAAGTGGGAGTTCAGAGGGTGCACTATATAAACGAGGTTTAGAGTATTATTTCACATTTTGGACCTAGGGAGCTCGGTTTGTGGCGATCTTTCGTGGATTTTTCAAGAAATTCATCGGGGTAAGTGATTCTAACTCGAATTTGGTTAATATAAATGAATATATTACTGATTTCATCATTTAATTAGTACTTTGAGATGAAAATTTGAGAAAAAATGCAGAAACTTCATAAACCACAAATTTAAGGTTTGGAGGTTGGGTTGTTATTGGAATTCGATAAGATTGGTATGGTTGAACTCTTATCGGAATGGGTGTTCGAATTTCATAAAAATTATATCGGGTTCCGAGTGGCGGGCCCCGCGATGACTTTTGTTGACTTTTTGGAATAAATTTTTAAGTCGACGTTTTATTTTCTGAAATTATTTTCGATGAATTTTAATGAAGTTATACAAATGATTTGAATAGATTTGAGCGGTCCGAAAGCCAATTTAAGCAAGAAGGCAATTTTGGAATATTGGCATAACTTCAAAAAGGCAAGTGTCTTGCTTAACCTCGAGTGGGAGAATTTTCCCTTAGGCATTGAGTCTTATGTGCAATTTGTGTAATTGAAAACCATGTACGCGAGGTGACGAGTACGTACTTTGTTTATATGTGCAAATTTTATTGAGTTAAAGTCTTGAGCATATTGTGTAGTAAATTTGATAATTGTTGGCATATATTTAATCATCTATTTGTCATGCCTAAATCTTTGTTGTTGAATCTATTGTTATATGATAATTTGGTGTAATTGTTACTTGATTATTTATGAAATTCCGTAAATTTGCTGGTTTGATAATTATTGAAATTTAATTTTATTTTGGATTTTTTTCTCTGCAAATAATTAATTAAATGAGCTTAAGAAGATGTGTTTATATAATTATTGAAAATTTGGAGTTAATGAAAATTTTATTTTATGTTGAGTAATTTCTATCTCTGTTGATTGTTTTTGGGCGTTGTAAATATTGTGTGGAGCCTTCTGCTATTTGTTGTGAAATTAATTGAGTTGGTTGTATCTTTAGAATTTTGGTTGTAGTCATTGGGGAAATTGTGATATGAATTAATTTTGTTATGTTACAGTGATAATTTCAGTATAAATTATTGTGTTGTGTTAATTATTATTTTGAAGATATAAGGGTAGTATTTCACCGTTGATATTATGTGGGTATAAGGGTAAACTTTCATTGTGGTTGTGTTTGTTGGAATATTATCTGGGCGGAGCGATAAGGGTGACTATAGGAGCGATAAGGGTGGCTATTGATATTGTCTGGGCGGAGCGATAAGGGTGGCTATAGGAGTGATAAGGGTGGCAATATTAGCAATAAGAGAGGTTATTGTTAGGGACGAGATGTGATGATGTGGAGTTGTGGTGCTGGTGATTTTTATGTGATGTTGTGATTTTCTTGTGTTTAATTTTATACCATGTGTAATTTTGTCTTATTGATGGTAAATTGATAACAATCCGATTTATGTTGAAATTGAGAGCATGTGGCTATTGCCAGGCGGTTTATAAAATAAAATATGGGCACGAGATGCCATGAATTGTGATATAATAATGAGGATATTGGCACGTAAATTGTCCGTGCAGTTGTGATATGAAATATGGGCACAGGGTGCTGTGATGAAATGATAATGATATTTGGCACGTGAATTGTCCGTACAGTTGTGATATGAAATGAGGGCATGAAGTGTTGGAGAAATATGATGATTTATTATGGGCACGAGGTGCCGTGAAAATATGAAAAATGGGCTGAGACATGTGTTTACGAAAAATATGAAAATGGGCTGAGACCCGTATGGTTATAATTTTGAAATGAGGTGTCACATGGTGACTCTTTAATCGAAATAATTATATTTAAAATATTTATTTGAAAGGATTTTTATTCAAGAAGAATTATATGAAAGAATTGTATTTGAAAGATATTTATTAGATGAAATTATATTTGAAAAAGAGTTTTATTCGTAAGAATTATATGTGAAAGATATTTACTTGAAGAACTTAATTTAACTGGATGTAATTGTATTTATTAATTATTGAACGATATTAAAATAGTGATTGTATTATCTTACTGTGCATATCATTGGTTGTTTTATGTTACCTTGATGTTATTTGTTTCCTATTATATTGTATATTATATTTCACAGGTTATTAGACTAGTGAGTTTCTTGACTGTACCTCGTCTCTACTCCACTGAAGTTAGCCTTGATACTTACTGGGTATCGACCGTGGTGTACTCATACTACACTTCTGTACATTTTTGTGCAGAGCCAGGTATTAGAGATATCAGACTTGAGAAGAGTTAAAGCGGGATCATAAGGATTCAAGGTAGAGATGTTTGGTCGTCGCAGTCCCTTAAAGTCTTTTCATTTCATTGTACTGTTAATTTTTAATCAAGCAGTATTGTATATTCGGTCCTCGTAATTATTCCATGTATTTAGTTAGAGTTCGTGACTCAGTACTACCAGTTTTGGGAGCTTGTACATTCATATTTGTTCCCCTGTTGGTTTTGATTACTTATTTAAAAAAACAGTGGCTCCAAAATATAATTGAAATAGGCTTATCTAGTCTTAGAGATTAAGTATCATTACTATGCCTGTGGTGGGATTTTTGGGTCGTGACAAGAGCTCTAAGATTGAGCATTTTTGTGGGTCAAGGTTGGACATCATCATGGGTCTATTTGGGTTAATAATCCTTTTTTGGTTAACTTGGACTAGCCCAAAACAACCCATTTTTAAAATCATTGTAGTCCAAACCCATTAAAACTTGAGCGGGTTGGGCGGGTCAAATGAGTTTGGATTAGTTTTGCCACCCTTGCTAGTCTCACCATCAAGTAAAGTGCATTCATTTAAAATCTATATCTATATATATATATTAAAAGAATAAAGTTACCATATATAATTGACATTGTGGTTAAGCCAAGTCGCAAGCTAATAAATGCCAATAGTATATGGTAACTTTATTCTATATTTGACTATGTTAGTCAAATATATATATATATATATATATAAAGGATAATTTTAAATTTTTAGATAACTTTTTTAATTTGAATTAAAATTAAAAAAAAATTATCTTTTGTTATCATATTATCATACTTAATTCGGTTAATAATCATATGCAATCGTGTTAGGAACTTTTGTTATCTTTTCTAATTATTTAAATACTACTTCGCCTCGGGCAAAAAAGAAAAGAAAACTACTCCATATAACTATAAAACTCTTTCACATTTAAAATCATATGATTATAGTTCTTTAAAACACTATAGCTACATATGAATAAAGCAAATTTCTTTTTAAATAAATATAATATATATGATACACGTTTATGTTTATCCAAATAACAAAAAAGAGTTTAAAATCGAATAAAAGTTTACTTACATATATAATGAAGTAAACATACATATATAATGAAGTAAAAGTTTACTTATGTAGAAAGTTTCTCTTAAAACTCATCCTTTTATAGCGAAATAAATTAATTTTTGTAACAAAAGAAAGAACGACACAAAAATAAGATAAAAGAAAATAAATATTGAAAAAATGTATGAAAAATCTAAAAAACAGAAATAAGAGATGACAATGAATTTTTTCTTATGTTTCATCTTTGTTGAGTATAAAAAATTTGAAAGCTGATCTCATCGATTTCAAATATTTTTTTCAACTCAAATACATAGATTATAATATAAGGATATCTTAGAATATTATTTTTGTTAATTTACATTGTGTGTCGTTTTTAAAAAATCACTATTACTAACAAACTAATATGATATTCGAATTTGAATTTAAATACAATTTGAGTAGTTTGTATTGAAGTTAAGCCAAGTATGGTGTCGTGAAAACATTACTTGGCAATGACAATATATGCAATGTTATATAATAATAATCAACTAATTTAACATTTACTGATTCTAATAACAAAAAATATGTATATAAAGGGTATTCAAAATTCAAAATATGTAGCTAGAGATATCTATAAACTCAAAATGGAGTCATACTGAAATAAAGTTTCACCGGATAAAGAATTATTTAAACTTTTAGATAGCTGATTAAAGTGAATTTTAAATTACGGACGATATATTCACTTGCATCATTATAAAGATAATAATTATTGAAATATATAAAAAGTTTTGGAAATTGGAATTTCTAAATAGAATTAGTTTTTGAAAGATAACAACATACCAAATAAGAGTCCAAGTCGTAGTAAAAGAGTCACGTCGTAACCAAAGAATCGTTCATATTGTGTCAACCTTTGTGCTTTGCCATAAATACGAGTTATTATTTCACGTTGTGGCTATTTTTAGGTTCCAATGACACCAATGAGAAGGGTGCAAAAATAAAATTATCACTACGAGATTTGAGATAAAGTTAGTCGTTTTTCATGTAGTGTTTCTTAATTGTTATCTAACGATTATCTATAATTATCTTGAAGGTTTAAATTTTAAGGTTATTTACATATAATTCAAATAACTCAGATATTTAACATGGTTAATGTCAAATATCAAAATGGAGACATACTGGAAAAAAATATTCACTGGCTAAAGAATTTTTTAAATTTTTAGATAGCCGATTAAAATGAGTTTTGAATTAAGGATAATATTTTCACTTATATTATTATAAAAATAATTATTATTGAAAAATAAAGTTTTAGAAACTGAAATTTTAAAATAGAAATATTTTTTGAAAGATATCAACATACCAAATAAGAGTAAGTAGTAGTAAAAGAGTCAAGTCGTATCCAAAGAGTCCTTCATAGTAACCTTTGATTGTTTTTCCATAAATATGAGTTATTATTTTGCTTATTAACTATTTTTAGGATCCAATGACACCGGCGAGAATCAGTGGCGGATCCAGGATTTTAAAGTTATGGGTGCTCGCCGATAAAGACTCCAAATGAAGAGGAAAAATGAATTTACTTATGAGTGCTAACTCAATATTTATCTAAATATTTGTACAATTGCCTATGTAATTTACTAAATATGGTCAAAGTTAATTGGTGCTTAAGCACCCACAAGTGCCCATGTACATCCGCGCCACTGGCGTCTATGATACCAAAAAAGAAAAATAGAATTATAACTAGGAAATTTGAGAAATAGTTAATCTTTTTCATGTAGTGTTTCTTAATTAATATATAACAATTATCTATATTTATCGAGAAACTTTAAATTTTAAGATTATTTACATATAATCCAAATAACTCAAATATTTGACATGAATAGTGTCCGCGCATAAGTGCGGGTGCTAATAGTAGTAGCATTAAAAATTGTATGTTCTTTAGCAATTAACAGACTCATTTTATGTTCTTTCTCACTTCATTAAAGAAGAAAGTTGATATAGTTACGTCGAAAATGGGAGGTATTTGTTCCCTGAAAAGGATTGCAGTTTTGGGTCCTTAAAACAAATCCTTTTTTCATAAAACCTTTATTCTTCTTAAGATTGAATTCAAATTTAATTGGTCTTATATAAAATTCCTAAAGTCTTTCAAAATTTAATACTGAATTCAAATTTAATTTATTTATAGCTCCTGAGGTCCTTCTAATTTTGTTTCAAATTTTAATGGTCAAATAGTGAGAAAACACATCATGATCCTATAAGTTGAAATGCTCAAAAGAAATGAAGATCTAAACGTAAATTTGAAGAGAGGCGGAGTCATCAATTGAAGTTTATGAGTTTTAAAATTTGCTAACGACCCATAGCGCATTTTATTTATTGGGTCGCAATTATTTATATATGTATTTAATAAATTTTCTGATACAAAAACAGGGTTAAATAAATTATTGGTTTAATCGAATCATAACTAATATTGTTGTTTTGCCCCTTAATTTGAGGAATTAGCTAAAAGTTAAAAAGGGATGGATATACGCCGCAAAAACCTTTTCTTCTAGCAAATTATATCAATCACCTTTATAACATTAAGGATTCTTTTTGCACATTTTCTTTGGGCCAAAAGTGTTTTATAAGGAGATAAGTTCAGTGTCTCATCTGAAATCCTTTCGACTGTTTTCACTTCGAGGTAAAAAGATAGCTCTCAAGACTTAATTCCAAGATCAATTTGAAGAAAATGCAGAAGGGAAGTCTGGAGCAACGATAAAGTTATTTTTGTGTGACCTGTAGATCACGAGTTCGAGCTGTGAAAACAACCACTAATACTTGTATTAGGATTGACTGTCTATATCACATCCTTGGGGGTGCGATCATTCTTCGGACCCTGCATGAACACGAGATGCTTTGTGCACTGGGGTGCCATTTAATTTGAAGAAAATGCAGCTTATTTAGAAACCATCATGATCTAGTTGGTAAATTGTTGGCCATTCAATCTTCCACTACCTAAGTAGTGTACTTGATAATTTGGGTCAAATGGTTGTTTAGATAAGTCATGATATTAGAATGTTGATGATTATATGTTAAAGTTAATGCGTTTAACAAGTTTAATCAAATGATTGTTTATTTGTTTGCATATAGACTTACTATTCTTTTACTCTCTATGATTATCGCACAAGATGTTTATGTAGGTTTACCATTCTAATTGAGCTTTAACGAGAGGTTCAATGGTGGGTTACAATCATTTTATTGTTCATAATTAAATATCTAATCTATGTTATAATTAATAATCTACGTGATTCTATTGATAAACTCAAACTATTCATATATGTCATTTTGTGGCTTGAATTATTTTCTTGTATTTTTAGGAAACCCATAATCCCTATAGGTTTAGGAAAACTCATTGTCCTAATAAATTTGGGAAAGGAAAACGTATAGTCCTTGTCAAATTAGGAAACCTTTCTCTTATAGGTTTGAGACTATTTGAGATCTATATATAGGGCTTGTAGTTGGGGATTATTTGATTGTATTGTGCTTTTTTTCTCATTCATAGTGAAAAACTCTCTTTGCTTCTGCCCCGAGGATTAGCCTTAGCTGAATCTCATTAAATCCTTGTGTTGATTTTTCTTCTCTATTTGCTTTGTGTCTGATTGTGTGCTAGTTAACCTACGATCTTCCGCTACAATCGGTATCCGTGGGTTAAGATGTCTTAATCCAGGGTTAAGATGTCTTAATCATTTTCAATAAAGTGCGAAGTAGAGAAATCTGACTGGGGTTCTAGTTTCAGTCTATGAAAGATTAGGATGAAATCGTCCCTAGTGTTACGAGGGTTATGGAAGATAATTAATGAGGATTTTCCTGAAAAGATGACAGAGACAAAGAAAGCAGACCTGATGGAGAAGGATTTGAGTGCGATCTTCATGAGCGTTACACATAGCGTTCTTCGGAAAATTGATGAAGAAACTTCTGCAGCAATGGTATGGAAGAAGCTGGAAGATCTGTATTCTAAGAAATCGCTGACAAACTGTTACGACCCGAAATTTTCCACTGACGGGACCGTGATGGCGCCTAACATTTCACTTGCTAGACAAGCCAACGTTAGCGAATCATTAACCAACTCCTTATTCCCATTCAGTAATTAACAATAATTAACTAAGATGAAATATATTAAGTGCGGAATATCATAAAACTGTATTAATTACTACCACCCAGATCTGGAGTCACAATTCATGAGCATTCTAGAATTTGCTACAAGTAATAGTCAGAAATAAATACAACTGTCTGAATGAAAGAAGCAGAAGAATAAAAAAGATAGACGGGGACTTCAAGGTTTGTGAACGCCGACAGATCTACCTTGAGTCTCCGGACAACGGACCAATAGTAGAATCTCGATCAACCCGAGCCGGTATCAAAATCTGCAAAGAAAGTGCAGAGTGCAGTATCAGTACAACCGACACCATGTACTGGTAAGTGTCGGGCCTAACCTCGACGAAGTAGTGACGAGGCTAAGGCAAGGCACCTACAAATTAACCTGTACAATTTAATAGTGTATATACAAATAACAGAAATGAAGAACTAAACAGGAAATGTCGGGAGGGAAATATACTGAGAGGAATACAAGATAAAGAACTATAACAGAATGATCACCGGAGCAGTCAATATGCCATGAATCAATAGGAATAGTAAATACAATAAGGAAAAGAAATGCACGGCATCACCCTTCATGCTTTTACTCTCAATCTCACCATAAAATTAATAGAAACGGCACGGCATCACCCTTCGTGTATTAACTCTCATATAAATGGCATGACATCACCCTTCGTGTATTAACTCTCATATAAATGGCACGACATCACCCTTCGTGCATTAATACTCACAATATGGCACGGCATCACCCTTCGTGCATTAATACTCACAATATGGCACGGCATCACCCTTCGTACATTAACACTCACAATTAGGCACGACATCACCCTTCGTGCATTAACACTCTCCCTTACCATAATGCAATGCATAAATAACAACAGAGAGATAGAATAACAAGTACAAACCTTACTTCCACATTTGGTTCCATAACATCAATCTCAACTTTGAAATAAAAAATTCAATTATCACCAAAAAATCCGTAAACATGATAATGATGATCAATTGAACAACACTTGTATAACACATCACAATTAGGCATAGGAATGAGACAATATAAGAAAAACTGAGAAACATGGAAAACAGGTAAATTGGCGGCGCATAAGTACTCGTCACCTCACATATACGCCGCTCACATGAATTTCACTTAGCAAGTAATCTAAGGTTCCTAATTCCCTCAAGTCAGGGTTAGACACAACACTTACCTCGCTTCGAAGGCCACTAAATTCTCAATCACAGCTTTTTCTTTGGAATTCACCTCCAAACCACTCGTATCTATTCAAAAATTACTCAATAATATCAAATATTGCTAAAGAAATAAATTATATTGCATAAATTTAATTTCCTAAATTTCCCTCCAAAGAGTCAAAAATTGACCACGGGCCCGCTTGGTCAAAACCCGAGGTTCGAACCAAAATCTATTTACCCATTCACCCCCGAGCCCGAATATATAATTGGTTTTGGAATCCGACCTCAAATTGAGGTCTAAATCTCCAAATTTCCGAAATCTCTAGTTTCTACCCAAAACTCCTAATTCTACCATGAAAACCTTAGATTTTAGATTGAAATCTTGTAAAATGTAGTGAAAGATTAAAAGAAACCAGTTTAGAATCACTTACATATGATTTGGGGAAGATATGTCTTTGGAAAATCGCCTCTTGTGTTTTAGGTCTTGAAAATTTGGGAAATGAATGAAAATTCCCGTCCAAAAGTCATTTTGTTCAGCTGCAGACGTCGCATTTGCGACTTGAGCTTTGCAAATGCGAAGCTCGCAATTGCGAAACCTTCACAATCCTGCTGCCCTTCGCAAATGCGAGGAAAGTGTCGCAATTGCGATCACTGACCTCGCAAATGCGGATAAAAGATCGCATTTGAGATCCATACCCCTCCCAGACTCTGCAAATGCGAAGAAAAGTTCGCAATTGCGAACACAGGCTGGCCCAGCTTCTCTTCGCATTAGCGATGAGAAGTTCGCAAATGCGACCTCAACAGTGATTGCAAATGCCAACCCTGACCTCACATTTGCGAGGTCTGAGGCCTGCAACACAGCTGAAGCGCACCAACTATTTTTCTAAGTCCAAATCACTCTGTAGCCTATCCAAAACTCACACGAGCCCTCGGGGCTCCAAACCAAAAATGCACGCAAGTCTAAAAATATCATACTAACTTGCTCGCTCGATCAAATTGCCAAAATAACACCTAGAACTACGAATTTAGTACCAAATCAAATAAAATTCTCAAGAACACTTTAAAATTTCTATTTTCTCAACTGGACGTCCGAATCACGTCAAATCAACTCCGTTTCTCACCAAATTTTACAGACAAGTCTTAAATATCATAATGAACCTGTAGCGGGCTCCAAAACCAAAATACGGACCCGATACTAACAATGCCAATTATCAATCAATAGTTAAAAATAAATAATTTCTAGACTTTTAATTTTCATCAAAAATTCATAACTCAAGCTAGGCACTTCCGAATTCAATTCCGGGCATACGCCCAGGTCCCATAATTTGATACGGACCTATCGGGATCATCAAAATATGGATCCGGGCATGTTTACCAAAAATATAGATCGAAGTCAACTAAAATTAACTTTTAATTTAAAAATTCTTATTTTCATTAGTTTTCAACATAAAAGCTTTCCGAAAATCTACCTGGACCGTGCACACAAATCAAGGAGGGTAAAAATGAGATTTTTAAGGATTAAGAGCCCAGATTCGAGTTCTAAAATATAAGATGACCTTTTGCGTAATCACACAAACCGCCTCTACGTTAAAAAAAGGTTATACAATCTCCGTATGAACGAAGGTACATTTGTTAAAACTCATCTTGATGAGTTTAATTCAATTATAATGAACCTGAAGAGCGTGAATATCAAAATTGAGAGTGAGGATCAGGCCTTGATTGTGTTGGGTTCTTTACTATCGTCTTATGATACTTTTGCCGATACGCTGCTATTTGGGAAAAACAACATTTCTTTGGAAGATGTTAGTAATGCACTAAAATCTAAAGACTTGAAAAAGAGCTTTTCAGACAGCAGAATTGAGTGCGAGGGTCTTGTGATTAGAGGAAGAACACAACAAAGGGACATAGGAAAAACTCAACCTCTAGATCAAAGTCTAGAGCAAGGAAGCAAAACTGTTATGAGTGAGGGGAGCAAGGTCACTACAAGAGAGATTGTCCTAAGCTGAAGGAGAAAATAGGGAAGCAAAAAATAGATAATTTAGAAAATATTGTTGAAACTGGCAATAATTCTAATGATATTGACCATGTAGGGGAAGTTTGTGTTGTGAGTTCTAGTCATGGGCAGAATTCTTGGGTTCTTGAATCTGGTGCTACTTTCCGCATGTGTCCACACAAGAATTGGCTTGCAACTTACAAGCAAATGAGTAGGACTGTCTACATGGGAGATGATAATCTATTACCAGTAGAGGGGGTTGGTAATATCAAATTGAGAATGTTCGATGGAATTATCAGAAATATTGAGTTTTGGCATGTGCCTCGGATAAAGAGAAATTTGCTCTTTCGACGTTGGATGAAATGGTATAAATTTCACTTCGAGAATGGAATACTTAAAGTGTGTAAAGGCTCCATAGTACTCATAGAGGGTAAACTGCATTCTAAATTGTATCATCTTCAGGCTAGTGTAGTTGAAGGGGAAGTTGTTGTAGCTTCTGGGACAAGTGATCTAAATCAGTCTCAATTATGGCACTTGCGACTTGGTCGTATGAATGATAAGGGATTGTCTTTGTTGGGTAAGCAAAATTTGCTGAATGGGGTACAAAAATTAAGTTTTGAATTTTTGTGAGCATTGTGTGTTTGCTAAACAGATAAGGGTAAAGTTCAGCAAGAAGCTCGAGCGCAAGACCAGAGACAAGTTAGATTATATACATTCAAACTGGTAGGGTCCAAACAGAGTTCCTTCCAAGAGTGGTGCCAGGTATTTTATGACTTTGATTGATGATTACTCAAGGATGGTGTGGGTGTATTTTTTGAAAACAAAAGATGAGGCATTTTCGACATTTGTTAAATGGAAGACGATGGTTGAAAGGCAGACGGAAAGAAAAGTTAAGCGTCTTCGAACTGACAATGGGTGGAATTTTACAATTCCGAGTTTGATAATTTCTGCAACAGAATGGGCATAGTGAGACACGACACTTATGCCAGAACACCATAATAAAATAGTATTGCAAAACGTATGAACATAACATTTTCTGATAGGGCACAGAGCATGCTTTCACACTCATGTGTTAGCAAGGATTTTTGGGCTGAAGCAATCAATACAACTTATTATTTGGTCAACAGATCTCCATCCACAACTATTGAGTTCAAAACTCTTTTTGAGGTATGGTCCGGTTCACCTGCTGATTATTGAAGATTATTCAAATTTAAGGATATGTGGTTGTCCTGCTTATGCTCATGTGAGGGATGGAAAACTTAAGTCGAGGGCAAAGAAGTGGATATTTCTAGGGTATGCAACTTGCGTGAAAGGTTATAGATTGTGGTTCACAGATCAAAAGACCCTAGGGATAATTATCAATATGGATGTAAAGATTCAATTAATCTGCCTCACTAGACAGTCAGAGGGAGAAGACAATAGTAGAAACAGATCGTGGAGTCAGTGACCATATAGAGCTAGACATTGAATCTCCACTAGCTCAGCCCAGTAGTTCTAAGATAGAGGAAGTGGATGAGGTGCAAAATATTGATCAAGATGATAATGTTAATGCACCTGCGCAACAACAACCATATAGCATTGCAACATGCAGAGAGAAGAGAGTGATCAACCGACCGCAAAGGTTTGCAAACGTAGTTGATGGAAAATTTCTTGGATATACGAATCCTGTGGGATTTGCTTTAGAAGTTGCAGAGACCGTTGATGCATTTGAGTGTTATAGCTATCTAGAAACTATTCCGGGTACAGAACCAAATCGACGGATTAGTGTTATGGCTAAAGCGATTGAGTCTCTTAACAAGTTTAGGCGTTGCCTACACTTGGCTGATGTGTGTGGCAATGGGTCGAGCCCTTGCGAGGGCTGAGGGCAAGGTAGAGAGACGTTGTTCCTGTTAATGAAGAGAATTCAAGTCAAGGGGAAGATTTGTTATTTTGTGGCTTGAATTATTTCCTTGTATTTTTAGGAAACCCATAAATCCTATAGGTTTAGGAAAACCCATTGTCCTAATAGATATGGGCAAGGAAAATCTATAGTCCTTGTCAAATTGGAAAACATTTCTCTTATAAGTTTGAGACTATTAGTGATCTATATATTGGGGTTGTAGTTGGGGATTCTATAGATTATATTGTACTTTTCTTCTCATTCATAGTGAAAAACTCTCTCAGATTCAGCTCCGAGTATTAGGCATATCTGAACCTCGTTAAATTCTTGTGTTGATTTTTCTTCTCTATTTTCTTTGTGTGTGATTGTGTGCTAGTTAACCCACGATCTTCCGCAACAATATCCATTAATCTCTTTTACAAGTGAGCTAATTCTTATGCAAGTGCACATCAGAAATTTTACTTGATGAGTTCGACCTTTAACGTTTTATAGTATTAAACTCATTATACTTTAAAATTATAAATTCAAATCTAATATTATTAAATTTTTTGTGAATTTCACATAAAACTATGTTATATCCGTATAAAAAGATATTGAGTTTGCCGAAGCCCCGGATTAACCCCTCTTTCATCTTATAATAATATAAGGCAGGAATCAGATGTTTTTAATGATATGTCTGGATATTGCT
>AWOL01S0023035.1:25261-66360 GCA_000715115.1 Nicotiana otophora | reverse complement strand
TTTTTTTTTTTTTTTTTTAAATCTCCCACTCTTGTCGAGGTTTAGCTGGAGGTTATTCTTGGTCAATTCAATTTATAGGGAAAGTTTATGGTGGTGTATAGTCATTTTAAAAGGCAACCCGATCGGTGCACCAATCTGTCACGACCCAAAATCTAACCATGGTCGTGATGGCGCCTATGTGTTACAAGGTAAGCCTATTTCCCAAAATATTACTACTAAACCGATTATAAGAATTTAATAAAACATTTCAACATTTAAATTTTTCATAAACTAAATCAACTCTAAATATAATATAGAAAAATACGGAAATGAGCCCCAAACATCAGGGTGTCACTAAGTCATGAGCATCTAAAACTATGAACTAAAATATATAAGCTGTCTAACGATCGCCGGCATGAACTCAACGATCACCGCGCTCTAACTCACCTGGATCCGCACATAAAGTGCAGGGTGTAGTATGAGTACANAAGTAACAGAAATAACTAAGGAACTGAGCAGTAGTGACGAGCTAAGTAAAACAGTCTAATTATTTATTTTCACAATTTAAAAATAAACAGAAATAAACAGGTAAATTCCATAACTCAGTAAATGCTACAAAGAAGTTTAACAGATAAAAGCAGCAACAACACAAATAAATACAACCTCACAGCAGTTTCACTTCATCACTCATCACTCGCACTCAGCACTCAACACTCAAAATATTCAACACTTTGCGCTCACTAGGGGTGTGTACAGACTCCGGAGGGGCTCCCAAAGCCCAAGCACTAAGCACAGACAACTCACGTGCCATCATATCGATACCTGGATCCGCACGGTCAACTCACATGCTACGCGGACAACTCACGCGCTATGGTATCAATACCTGGACCCGAACTGTCAACTCACATGCTACGCGGACAACTCACGCTCTATGGTGTTAATATCCTCATAACCAGGCCCTCGGCCTCACTCAATCATGTACCTCACTAGCCTCACCATCATCAACAAATAAGGGAATACAACCCACATCAAGTATCACATCATATTAGCAAATAATAGAGCCCGAGTTAAACATGTACAATAATTTCTATGACTGAGTACAAATAATGTGAGCATGAATAAAGCCTAAGCATGATCTCTAATATGAAGGCAGACAAGTTCAACAACAAGTAACTACGTAAACACAGATGATGGCCATGAGGCCTCACGGGACGGACCAAGTCTCAATCCCTCGAGGTATACACTCACACGCCCGTCACCTAGCATGGGTATCACCTCCAAACAGTCACACAATATCATATTCTCCGGGTTTATACCCTCAAAGCCAGAGTTAAAACTATTACTTACCTTAACAGCGTAAAATCTTACTCCGGTATGCCCTCGTCTCTGGACTCGGTCTCCAAAAGCTCCAAATCTAACCATAATCAGATTAATACCATAAACATAGGCTAACAAATCGAATTCCACAATAAAAACTATAAAATATGCCAAATATCCGAAACCGGCCAAAACCCGGCCCCCGGGCCCACGTCTCAAAATCTGTCAAAAATAGAAGAATAATAAACCTCGTCCTCTCCCGAGTCTAGCCATATAAAATTCAACAAAATCGAACTCCGTTTGGTCCCTCAAATCCTCACTTAAACTCTCCAAAACTCAAACCCTCACTCCCTCAATTTCACTTTGAAATCATCAATCAAATCCCAAAAACGAAAATCGATTCATGAAATATAACAAAAACTGAGTAGAGAACACTTACCCCAATTTTTATGGTGAAAATCGCCCCCAAAATCGCCCAAATCCGAGCTCCCCAACTCAAAATATGACCGAATGAACAAATCCTCATTTTATATATTTTTCTGCCAGCTATTCTGCTTCGTTTCTCATTCCAAACGATCCCGAAACTCAGATTTTTATGTCTCCAATTGATTCCTTGCAAAATTTTAGTCAAGTTAGGCTTTTGCATCACTCCATTTGACCTTATAATGAAGGAGATATGTAGGTTTTAATATTTGCAAATCGTGCAGATTTTTAAATACACCGTCAGTGGCAATTGCATAGTTAATCTGAAAAATCTGGCAACCTAATTCTTAGTAAAATGACCATAAAATTCTCATACGATGTCCAAATTCGACGATTCTTTTTTTTACGGGTCCATAATTATGATATGGATCTAATGCTTCAATCAAAAAAGAAATCGGAGCTCATTTGTTCAATATGATATCATTTATGCTTGAAAAAACGACGTCGAAACATAAGAGAAACGAGCGCAACACTACTCAAACCTATTCGAAACTCACCCGAAGCCCTCGGGACCTCAACCAATAATTCCAACAAATCATATATCACTACCCGAACTTAGTCGAACCTTCAGAACACCCAAAACAATACCAAAACACTAAATCAACCTCAGATTCAAGCCTAAGAACTTCTAAACTTCCAACTTTCGTCAATTCAAGCCTAATTCTACCACGGACCTCCAAATTACATTCTGGACACACTCCTAAGTCTAAAATTACCCAACGAAGCTAACCGAATCATAAAAACCCGATCCGAATTCGTTTACTCATAAGTCAACTTCCGGTTGACTTTTCTAACTTAACTTTTTAACTAAGAGACTAAGTGTTCATTTCACTCCAAAACTACTCCGGACCCAAACCTACCAACTCGATACAACTCAACACCGCTGAACAACACATAAAGAAGCAGGAATGGGAAAAAAGGGCTATAACTCTCGGAACAACTGGCCGGGTCGTTACACAATTATTCCGCATTCACGCAGGATTCAGAAAGGGCGCATCCTAATGGATGTGATGTAGGCAGCCTATTCTGATGCAAGTATCAATGGTTGATTTCACGGCTCGAACCGTGACCTATAGATCACTCGATCGGAAATAACCTTACCGTTGCTCAAATGCCCAACTTTATTTTATTAGCATATTAGTTTTCGTAAATATTTTCTCCCCCACACGATGGGAAGAAAGACTAATGCAATTGTCTTGCTTTTCACATACCACTTTCCCATGAAATATGAGTAGAACAAAAATAACATCACTAATGACTTGATTAATCCTTGGATCTTCTCAATCCTATTGGTTCGAAATAACAACTAGCACATGAAAAAAAGTAGATTATGTAGAATTGAAGTCTACGTGTCCATCTACGGAGCTATCGCACGAAACATTTAAGAGAACTTTGTACGCGGGGCGGATTTAGAGGCTTCATTACGATTCAGGTAAATTTATAACTTTTCCGAAATTTTGTATATATATATATATATATATATATATATATATATATATATATATATATACACACATACATATTTATAAATATTAGAATGTAAATCTAGTTATTATGTAGTATAAATTTGAGGTCGTTTTTCAAATTTATAAACTTCAAATTATCTGCCTATACAAAATTAAACATTCTATTATAACGATCCGACTGATCGTTTTGAACAATTGTGCCCGGTTTGGCAGTTTGAGGTCATGAGCAGAATTGCGTGCATCATCGGCTCGAGGTTTTGAGTGGCTCGGAAATGATTTTAAGGAGTGACTCTCATTTGAGAAGCTCGAAATTGAAAGAATTGACCAAGATTTGACCTTGGAGTATTTGACCTCGGATCGGAGTTTTGATGGTTCTGGTAGGTCCGGATAATATTTTTGGATTTGAGCGTATGCCCGAATTTATATTTGGATGTTTCTAGAGGATTTCAGCATCATTTGGCAGAAGTTGGCAATTTAAAGGTTTGGAATTTTTCTAGGTTTGACCATGGTTTGGCTTTAAAGCTATCAGGTTCGAATTTTGGTTTCAGAACTTGGAATAGGTCTGTTTCATCATGTGGAGCTTGCCTGCAAAATTTGGCGTCATTTGGAGTTAATTTGATATGGTTCGGACGTGTGGTTGCGATTCTAGAGGTTCTCTAAGTTCATGGGGAGTTCCATGCATTTTGGCGTTCGATTCGTGATTCTAGAGGTTATTTTGATGTTGTGATCGCGCGAGCGAGTTCATGTTATGTTTTTGGACTAGTGTGGGTGTTTGGTTTGAAGTCTCGGAGGCTTGGGTGAGTTTCGGATTGGTTTCAGAATGATTTTTTATAATTTTTGAGTATTGGTACTGGTTCCATCGTATTTGCGATGTTTTTGTCGCAAATACGACTATCGTATTTGCGAAGTAGCCCTCGCATTTGCGAAACTGGGCTGATGGGGAAGAGTTCACATTTGCGAAGACATTCCTCGCATTTGCGAGTGTGGGCTATTCGCTTTTGCGATGGCAGTTGTCTTTGTATTTGCGATATTTTGGTCGCAAATGCGACTTTAACAAAACTCCTCTTGGTTCGCTTTTGTGATGCCTTGTCCGCTTTTCATGTTGCAAATGCGACATCTGCAGCCTCCATATAGCTGAGTAATTCCGAGACTTAGCTTCATTTTGATATATTTTGAACCCTAGCCTCGATGGGAGGCGATTTTGTGCAAGGATTTTCCTACCAAACTATCGGATAAGTAATTTTTATCAACTTTTAATTATATTTTGTGATTATACATTAGATTTAACATCAAATTCATGAGAATCTAAGGGAAAAATTTGAAGATTTTGTCAAAGTTTTGAAAAAATAAAAATTTGAGATTTGAGAGTCGAATTGGACTCGGATTGGGAAACAAAATACGTATGTGGAATCGTGCGGCTATGGGTAGTCAAGACCTACCCTTGGACCCGAGTTTTGACCGGACGGGCCCGTGATTCACTTTTTGTTAACTTTTTAGAAATTGTATAAAGATCATAGCTTTGTTAATTGGCGTTGTTTTCTCTTGTATTGTTTGATGTATTTAAGTCATCTTTGGCTAGATAGAGTCGAGCGGAGGTGAATTTGTAAAGGAAAAGCTAATTTGAGTATTGATTTGGCCGAATTGAGGTAAGTGTCTTGTCTAACTTTGTTGAGAGAATTTTTCCTATTAATTTCCATTGTTTGATACATGCAGGGGTGATGCATATATGAGGCGACGAGTGTATTGTGATGACCCAAAATGTCATCTTATGTTTAAAACTCGATTCTGCGTTCTTAAGCCTTAAAAATCTCATTTTTACCCTCATCGATTTACGTGCGCAGTCCAGCCGTGTTTCCGAAAAACTTTTATCTTGCAAATTGATGAAAATAAGCATTTTTACCTTAAAAATTAATTTTAGTTGACTTCGGTCAATAATTTTGATAAATGGGCCCGGATCCGTGATTTGACAGTCTCGGTGGGTCCGTATCGAATTATGGGACCTGGGCGCATCCCCGGAATCGAATTCGGAGATCCCTAACTCGAGTTACGAATTTTTGATGAAAATTAAAAGTTTGAAAATTAAATTATTTTTAAAAATTGATTGATGTTTGACATTGTTAGTACCGGGTCCGTATTTTAGATTCGGAACCCGGTACGGGTTCATTATAATATTTAAGACTTGTTTGCGAAATTTGGTGAGAAACAAAGTTGATTTGACGTGATTCGGATGTCCAGTTGAGAAGATAGAAATTTTAAAGTGTTCTTGAGAATTTCATTTGATTTGGTGCTAAATTCGTAGTTCTAGATATTATTTTGGCGATTTGATCGTGCGAGAAAGTTCATATGATGTTTTTAGACTTGTGTGCATGTTTGGTTTAGAGCCCCGAGGACTCGGGTGAGTTCCGGATAGTCCACAGGATGTATGGACTTTGGAAAATCTGCAGATTCTGGTGCCTACTAGTTTCCTTCGTCACGTTCGCGAAGGCACTCTCGCGAACGCGAAGTTGAAAATGGGATGAGTGAGTTTTACTCTTCGTGAACGCGAAGTGATGGGGGATTTATCTTTCGCGAACGCAAAGTAATGGGGGATTTACCCTTCGCGAACGCGAAGCGATGGGGGATTTACCCTTCGCGAACGCGACCGGCTCATCGCGAACGTGACCGACTCATCGTGAACGCGAAGCATTTGGGGTCTAGGGGAGGGTCGGTCTTTCATTCACCGCGAATGCGAGCAATGTCTCGCAAACACGAAGGCCGGGGGGGAGCAACCATCGCGAACGCAAGCAAGGTCTCGCGAACGCGAGCAAGGTCTCGCGAACGCGAAGGCTTGGCAGCTTATACTCTTCGCGAACGCGATGAACATTGTGGCCCAGCACTTAAAACAGAATCAAACATGGGATTAAGCCATTTTTCCAACTTTTCATAGAACAAACGGGCTAGAGGCGATTTGCAAGAGAAAATTTCTTCCCCAAAGTGTTGGTAAGTGATTCTAAATTATTTTCTTTCAATTACCCTTTTCGTTTAATAAATTTTCAACCTAAAATCTAGAGTTTGCATGGTAGAATTAGGGGTTTGGGTAGAAACTAGGGATCTCGAAAATTTGGGGATTTAGACCTCAATTTTAGGTCGGATTCTAAAACCAATTATATATCCGGGCTCAGGGGTGAATGGGTAAATGGATTTTGGTCGGAATCTCAGGTTTTGACCAAGCGGGCTGAGGGTCGATTTTTGACTTTTTGGAGGAAAATTTGGGAAAGCTAAATTTATGCAATATAATTGATTCCTTTAGCAATATTTGATATTATTGAGTCATTTTTAAATAGATACGAGTGGTTTGGAGGTGGATTCTAGAGGAAAATCTGTGATTGAGTATTAAGTGGCATTCAGAGCGATGTAAGTATTGTGTCTAACCCTCACTTGAGGGAATTAGGAACCTCAGATTGTTTGCTATGTGAAATTCATGTGAGTGGCGTATATGTGAGGTGACGAGTACTTATGCGCCGCCAATTTACATGTTTTCCCTGTTTTCTCCCATTTTTCTTATATTGGCTCTTTCTTACGCCTAATTATTACGTGTTTAGACAAGTGTTGTTAAATGGATCGTTCTTGCCATGTTTACGGATTCTCTGTGATAATTTTGTATTTATTTCAAAGTTGAGATTGATGTTGTGGAACCAAATGTTGAAGTAAGGCTTGTACTTGTTATTCTATCTCCCTATTGTTATTTATGCATCACATTATGGTAAGGGAGAGTGTTAATGCACGAAGGGTGATGCTGTGCCATATTGTGAGTGTAATAGCACGAAGAGTGATGCCGTGCCATATTATGAATGTTAATGTACGAAGGGTGATGTCGTGCCATATTGTGAGTGTAAAAGCACGAAAGGTGATGTCGTGCCATATTGTGAGTGTTAATGCACGAAGGGTGATGTCGTACCATATTGTGAGTGTAAAAGCACGAAGGGTGATACCATGCCATGATATGAGAGTTAATGCACGAAGGGTGATGTCGTGTCGTTTCTATTGATTTTATGGTGAGATTGAGAGTAAAAGCACGAAGGGTGATTCCGTGCATTTTTCCTTTACTGTATTCGTGCTCCTGTTGATTCATAGTATATTAGTTGTTCCAGTTCTCATTATGTTGTAGCTTGTTATGTCGTATTTCCCCGAGTATGTTTCCCCCTCCCGATGATTCTTGTCTAGCTCTTCATTACTGTTATTTGTATATACATTGTTAAATTGTACAAGTTGATTTGTAGGTGCCTTGCCTTAGCCTCGTCACTACTTCGTCGAGGTTAGACTCGACACTTACCAGTACATGGGGTCGGTTGTACTGATACTGCACTCTGCACTTTCTGTGCAGATTTTGGTATCGGCTCGGGTTGATCGAGAGTTTAGCTGTTGGAACCGCTATCTAGAGTCTCGAGGTAGATTTGTCGGCGTTCTCAGACCTTGAAGTCGCCGTCTATCCTTCTGTTTTTCATTCAAACAGTTGTATTTCTTTCAGACTATTACTTGTAGTAAATTCTAGAATGCTCGTGAATTGTGACTCCAGATCCGGCTGGTAATAATTAATACAATTCTTTTATTATTCCGCACTTATTATATTTCATCTTAGCTAATTCTTGTTATTTACTGAGTGCAAATAAGGATTTGATTTAATGATTCTCTAACGTTGGCTTGCCTAGCAAGTGAAATGTTAGGCGTCATCACGGTCCCGACGGTGGGAATTCGAGGGTGGCCTTTTATAGGAGTGATAAGGGTGGCTATAAGAGAGATAAGGGTGACTATTGTCAGGGACGATATGTGATGATGTGGAGTTGTGGTGTTGGTGATTTTCATGTGATGTTGTGATTTTCTTGTGTTTATTTTATACCTTATGCAATTTGTCTTGTTATTGGTAAATTGATAATAATCTGGTTTATGTTGAAATTGAGAGCGTGTGGCTATTGCCAGACGGATTATAAAATAAAATATCGGCACGAGGTGCCGTGAGTAAATAATGAAGATATTGGCACGTAAATTGTCCGTGCAATTGTGATATGAAATGTGGGCACGAGGTGCTATAATTAAATGATAATAATATTAGCACGTGAACTGTCCGTGCAACTGTGATATGAAAAGTGGGCACGAGGTAACAGAGAAATATGATGATTTAATTTTGGGCACGAAGTGCCGCGAAAAATATGAAAATGGGTTGAGACCCGTATTTTTATGATTATGAAATGAGGTGTCACATGGTGATTCTTTTTATTGAAAGAATTATATTCGAAATATTTATTTGGAAGGATTTTTATTCAAAAAGAATTATATGAAAGAATTGTATTTGAAAGATATTTATTTGAGGAAATTATATTTGAAGAGATTTAGTGAAAGAATTTTATATTCGAAAGATGTTTATTTGAGGAAATTACATTTGAAAAAGAGTTTTATTCGTAAGAATTATATGCGAAAGATATTTAATTGAAGAACTTGATTTAATTGGGTGTAATTATATTTATCAATTGTTGAGCGATATTAATGGTGATTTTATTGTCTTATTGTACATATCCCTGATTGTTTTATGTAGCCCTTATTGTTATTTGTTTCCTATTATTTTGTATATTATATTGTACAGGTTATTAGACTAGTGAGTGTCTTGACTGTACCTCATCTCTACTCCACTGAGGTTAGTCTTGATACTTACTGGGTACCGACCGTGGTGTACTTATACTACACTTCTACACATTTTTTGTGCAGATCCAGATATTGGAGATATCGGGCTTGAGCTGAGTTAAAGCGGGATCGTAAGGATTCAAGGTAGAATTGCTTGGCCGTCGCAGTCTCTTGGAGTCTTTTCATTTCATTGTACTGTTAGTTTTTAATCAAACACTATTGTATATTTGGTCATCGTGATCATTTCATATATTCAGTTAGCGTTCATGACTCAGTACTACTAGTCTTGGGAGGTTGTATATTCATATTTGTTCCGCTGTCAGTTTGATTATTTATTTAATTAAAAACAAATGGCTTCAAAATGTAATTGATATCGACTCACCTAGTCTTAGAAACTAGATGCCATCACGACGCCTCTGATACCAACTGTCACGGCCCGAAATTTCCATCTTCGGGACCGTGATAGCGCCTAACATTTCACTTGCTAGGCAAGCCAATGTTAGAATAACATTAGCCATTTTTAAAAAATTTTAATTTAATTAATAACAAGGAAACCAATGCGTAAGTAAAGTCTGAAATGTAGTGAATAATCCATAATAATAGCGATGTCTAAATACCATCCCAGAATTGGTGTCACAAGTGCACGAGCTTCTAGAATAATACAAATAAAGGTCTGAATAAAATAAAGTTGTCTGAAGCAAACACACAGCTGAAATAAGGTAGACGAGGACTTCAGAACTGCGGACGCTGTGCAGTTATACCTCAAGTCTCCTCTGAATAGCTGAAATCCGAGCAAGTCTATGGTACGCCGCTGGGACCAACTCCGAAATCCGCACAAGAAATGCGTAGTGTAGTATCAGTACAACCGACCCCATGTACTGGTAAGTGCCGAGCCTAACCTCGACGAAGTAGTGACGAGGCTTAGGCAGGTCACTTACATTAATCTGTATGCAATAATAGTAATAACTACAATAATAGAAATAAATCAGGTAACTCATTTTAATAGTTGAAGCCAACTCATCAATCATAACCAATTATTATTTCAATCAATTTCCGTTGCAGTGTGCAACTCGCTCCCACAATATATTCATATTCAATTCTGTAGCGGCGTGCAACCCGCTCCTCCAATATATTTATTTTAATAAGTCGGTTGCGGCGTGTAACCCGATCCCCAATATAGACTTTTAATAAGTCTATTGCGGAGTGCAACCCGATCCCCCAATATGGACTTTTAAACAAGTCTGTTGCGGCGTGCAACCCGATCCCTCAATATGGACTTTTAAACAAGTCTATTGCGGAGTGCAACTCGATCCCCTGATATGGACTTTTAAACAAGTCTGTTGCGCCGTGCAACCCGATCCCCCAATATATATTCATTTTCATTTTCATTGCGGCGTGCAACCCGCTCCTCCAATATATTCATTTACCAATTCTTATAAAAGAAATTGCCCAATAAATGTAACAATTAATATGAAATTATAAAATAACAAGCATATAATAATTATGATTTATTTATGAAACAAACAATCATAAGTAACAATTTATTGTGGAAATCAGGGAGAAAATAGGTAGTTTAATCCAGCATTATTGGTGGAGGAGGATGAAGAAAGACATAGTTGCATATGCAGCTCGGTGTCTAAATTGCCAACAAGTAAAGTAGGAGCATCAGAGACCTGGTGGTTTGCTTCAGAAGATAGAGATTCCTGAATGGAAGTGGGAACGTATCACTATGGATTTTGTTGTTGGACTCCCACAGACTCAGAGGAAGTTCGATGCAGTTTGGGTCGTTGTGGACAGGCTGACCAAGTCAGCACACTTTATTCATGTGGCAGTTAGCTATTCTTCGGAGTGGTTTGCAGAGATTTACATTCGTGAGATAGTCCGTCTTCACGGTGTTCCTGTGTCTATCATTTCTGATCGAGGTACGCAGTTCACCTCGCACTTCTGGAGGGCAATATAATATGAGTTGGTTACGCGGGTTGAATTAAGTACATCATTTCATCCTCAGACGGACGGGCTGTCCGGACGCACTATTCAGATCTTGGAGGATATGCTCTGCATATGTGTTATAGACTTCGGAGGATCGTGAGATCAGTTCTTGCCCCTTGTAGAGTTCGCCTACAACAACAGGTACCAGCCGAGCATTCAGATGGCTCCCTATAAGGTATTATATAGTAGGCGGTGCCAGTCGCCAATTGGGTAGTTCGAGCCGGGAAAGGCTCGGTTGTTGGGCACAGACTTAGTACAGGATGTCTTGGATAAGGTCAAGATTATTCAGGATCGACTTCGCACAGATCAGTCCAGGCAGAAGAGTTATGCCGACCGCAGAGTTCGTGATGTTGTATTCATGGTTGGAGAGAGAGTGTTGCTATGGGTATCACCCATGAAGGGTCTAATGAGATTCGGAAGGAAGGGCAAGTTGAGCCCTAGGTATATCGGACATTTTGAGATTCTAGAGAAGGTAGGAGAGGTGGCTTACAGGCTTGCATTGCCACCGGGGTTATCATCAGTTCATTCGGTGTTCCATGTGTCCATGCTTCGAAAGTATCACGACGATCCGTCCCATGTGTTAAATTTCAGCTCTGTCCAGCTGGACAAGCATTTGAGTTACGAGGAGGAGCCGGTGGCTATTCTAGCCCGGCAAGTTCGCCAGTTGAGATCAAAGATTTACCCTTCAGTTCGAGTGCAGTGGAGAGGTCAGCCTATTGAGGCAGCTACTTGGGAGTCTGATTCTGATATGCGTATTAGATATCCCCACCTTTTCACCAGCTCAGGTACTTTTCTATGTCCGTTCGAGGACGAACGATTGTTTTAGAGGTGGAGAATATGATGACCCAAAAGGTCATATTATGTTTAGAACTCGATTCTACGCTCTTAAGCCTTAAAAATCTCATTTTTACCCTCCTCGATTAGCGTGCACAGTCCGTACGTGTTTCCCGAAAACTTTTATGTTGAAAATTGATGAAAATAAGAATATTTGCCTTAAAAGTTGATTTTAGTTGACTTTGGTCAATATTTTTGGTAAACGGGATCAGATCCGTATTTTTATGGTCCCAGTGGGCCCGTATCAAATTATGGGACCTGGGCGTATGCCCGGAATCGAATTCGGAGGTCCCTATCTCGAGTTACGAATTTTTGATGAAAATTAAAAGTATGAAAATTTAAATATTTTTAAGAATTGTTTGATGTTTGACATTATTAGTACCGGGTCCGTATTTTGGTTCTAGAGCCCGGTACAGATTTATTATAATATTTAAGACTTGTCTGTGAAATTTGGTGAGAAATGGAGTTGATTTGACGTGATTCGGACGCCCTGTTGAGAAGATAAATTTTTTAAAGTGTTCTTGAGAATTTCATTTGATTTGGTGCTACATTCGTAGTTCTAGGTGTTATTGTGGCGATTTGATCGCGCGAACAAGTTCGTATGATGTTTTTAGACTTGTGTGCATGTTTGGTTTGGAGCCCCGAGGGCTCGGGTGAGTTCCGGATAGGCCACGGGATGTTTGGTCTTTGGAAAATCTGATTTTCTGCATATTCTGGTGCCTTCTGGTTTTCTTCTTTGCGTTCGCGAAGGCACTCTCGCGAACGCGAAGTAGAAACTGGGATGGCTGATTTTTACTCTCCGCGAACGGGAAGGCCTGGTCGAGAACACGAAGTGATAGGGGAGTTACCCTTCGCGTACGCGACCGGCTCATCACGAACGCGAAGCATTTGGGACCTGGGGGAGGGTCAGTCTTTCCTTCATCGCGAACGCGAGCAATGTCTCGCGAATGCGAAGGCCAGGGGGGAGCAACCATTGCGAACGCGAGCAAGGTCTCGCGAATGCGATGAACACTTTCGCCCAGCACTTAAAACAGAATCAAACACGGGATTAAGCCATTTTTTAAACTTTTCATAAAACAAACGGGCTAGAGGCGATTTTCAAGAGATAATTTCTTCCCCGAAGTGTTGGTAAGTGATTCTAAACCATTTTCTTCCAATTACGCTTTTCATGTCATAAATGTTCAACCTAAAATCTAGAGTTTTCATGGTAGAATTAGGGGTTTGGGTAGAAACTAGGGATTTCGGAAATTTGGGGATTTAGACCTCAATTTGAGGTCGGATTCCAAAACCAATTATATATCCGGGCTCGGGGGTGAATGGTTAAATAGATTTTGGTCCGAACCTTGGGTGTTGACCAAGCGGGCCCGGGGTCGATTTTTTTACTTTTTGGAGGAAAATTTTGGAAATTTAAATTTATGCAATATAATTGATTCCTTTAGCAATATTTGATATTATTGAGTCATTTTTGAATAGATACGAGTGGTTTGGAGGTGGATTCTAGAGGAAAAGCTGTGATTGAGTATTAAGTGGCCTTTAAAGCGAGGTAAGTGTTGTGTTAACCCTGACTTGAGGGAATTAGGAACCTCAGATTATTTGTTATGTGAAATTCATGTGAGCGGCGTATATGTGAGGTGACGAGTACTTATGCGCCGCCAATTTACCCGTTTTCCATGTTTTTTCCCATTTTTCTTATATTGTCTCTTTCTTACGCCTAATTGTTACGTGTTTAGACTAGTGTTGTTAAATGGATCGTTCTTGTCATGTTTACGGATTCTCTAGTGATAATTGAGTATTTATTTCAAAGTTGAGATTGATATTGTGGAACCAAATATTGAAGTAAGGCTTATACTTGTTATTCTATCTCCCTGTTGCAATTTATGCGTTGCATTATGGTAAGGGAGAGTGTTCATGCATGAAGGGTGATGTTGTGCCATATTGTGAGTATAAAAGCACGAAGGGTGATGTCGTGCCATATTGTGAGTGTTAATGCACGAAGGATGATGCCATGCCATATTGTGAGTGTAAAAGCACGAATGGTGATGTCATGCCATATTGTGAGTGTTAATGCACAAAGGGTGATGTCGTACCATATTGTGAGTATAAAAGCACGAAGGGCGATGCCATGCCATGATATGAGAGTTAATGCATGAAGGGTGATGCCGTACCGTTTTTATTGATTTTTGGTGAGATTGAGAGTAAAAGCACGAAGGGTGATGCCATGCATTTTTCCTTTACTGTATTCGTGCTCCTGTTGATTCATAGTATATTGGTTGTTCCAGTTCTCATTCTGCTGTAGCTCTTTATGTCGTATTCCCCCAGCATGTTTCCCCCTGCCGATGATTTTTGTCTAGCTCTTCATTACTGTTATTTGTATATACACTATTAAATTATACAGATTGATTTGTAGGTGCCTTGTTTTAGCCTCGTCACTACTTCGTCGAGGTTAGGCTCGACACTTACCAGTACATGGGGTCGGTTGTACTGATACTGCACTCTACACTTTCTGTGTAGATTTTAGTACCGGCTCGCGTTGATCGAGATTTTAGCTGTTGGACCCGCTATCCGGAGACTCAAGGTAGATCTGTCGGCGTTTACAGACCTTGAAGTCCCCATATATCCTTCTGTTTTACTGTTTCTTTCATTAAAACAATTGTATTTCTTTCAGACTATTATTTGTAGTAAATTCTACAATGCTCGTGAATTGTGACTCCAGATCCGGGTGGTAGTAATTAATACAGTTTTATATTATTCCGCACTTATTATATTTCATCTTAGTTAATTCTTGTTATTTACTGAGTGGAAATAAGGATTTGGTTTAATGATTCTCTAATGTTGGCTTGCCTTGCAAGTGAAATGTTAGGCTCCATCACGGCCCCGACGGTGGGAGTTCCGGGTCGTGACATGTATATGCATGTGCCACGGTGTCTTGACCCAAAATCCAACTAGCCGTGACGGCACCTAACTTCACCCGCTAGGTAAGTCAAATAAAAACAATCCGATTCAATTAATATTTAACTGACTTTAATGCACTCCCCAAGGACTGGTAGTCCAAATCATGATTCTCAACTCGATTTCCTTAACACATGAAAGTACATGGACAATGCCAAAATTATTTGACTACACAATTTCACAGAATTAATTATGTCATAGTTTCTATGGTGCACGCCCATACGCCTGTCACCTAGCATGTGCGTTACCCCCAAACAAATCATATAACACGTATTATCGGGATTTATACCCTGACCTCCAAGTTTAGAAATATTACTAACCTCAAACCGTTCAATTCTCTATTCCAATATGCCCTGCCTTGCGAATCGGCCTCTGAACGCCTTGAATCTAGTCACAATTAATTCGATACAGTCAACACAAATTATAGAAATCAATTCCATATGAAAATACTAAATTTCCCAATGAAATCTGAAAATCCACCCAAAAATGATAGTGAGGCCCACGTTTCGGAACCCGACAAAAGTTATAAAATATGAATGCCCATTCAATCATGTGTCCAACCATACCAAATTTACTAAATTCTGATATCAACTCAACCCTCAAATTCTCAATTTAACCTTAAGGGTTTTCACAATTTTACCAAGTTAAAACACCAATTAAATGTTAAAAATAACAATAGATTCTAATAATTTGACCAAAATTGAGTTAAGAACTTTTACCCCTATGTTTTCCTTGAATATCTCCCGAAGATCGCCTCTCCCCAAGCTTCAAATCGTCAAATATGAAAAATGAGGTCTCATTTTCAGAACTTAAGTTCTGCTGCCCAGTCATTAACCCTATGCGATCGCGAAACACAAAAATTTCCAGAGCATTTTTACTCTATGCGATCGCGGCCATTTCCCCACGATCGCGAAGCACAAACTTCTACTACACTTCCCAAATTCTTCTCAGACAGCATGTAATGTATTGTTCATAACGTTTTGTACAAAGGCTCCATGAAATACTTAAAGTGTGTAAAGGCTCCATGGTACTCATGGAGAGTAAACTGCATTCTAAATTGTATCATCTTCATGCCAGTGTAGTTGAAGGGGAAACTGTTGTAGCTTCTGGGAAAAGTGATCTGAATCAATATCAGTTATGGCACTTGTGACTTGGTCATATGAATGATAAGCGATTGTCTTTATTGGATAAGCAAAATTTGCTGAATGGGGTACAAAAACTAAGTTTTGAATTTTTGTTAGCATTGTGTGTTTGGTAAACAGACAAGGGTAAAGTTCAGCAAGAAGGTCAAGCGCAAGACCAGAGACAAGTTAGATTATATACATTCAAACTTGTAGGGTCCAAACAGAGTTCCCTCCAAGAGTGGTGCCAGGTATTTTATGACTTTGATTGATGATTACTCAAGGATGGTGTGGGTGTATTTTTTGAAAACAAAAGATGAGGCATTTTCGACATTTGTTAAATGGAAGACGATGGTTGAGAGGCAGACGAAAAGAAAAGTTAAGCGTCTTCGAACTGACAATGGGTTGGAATTTTACAATTTCGAGTTCGATAATTTCTGCAACAGAGTCGGCATAGTGAGACATGACACTTATGTCAGAACACTATAACAAAATGGTATCGTAAAACATATGAACAGAACATTTTCTGATAGGGCACAGAGCATGCTTTCATACTCCTGTGTTAGCAAGGATTTTTGGGCTGAAGCAATCAATACAACTTGTTATTTGGTCAACAGATCTCCATCCACAACTATTGAGTTCAAAACTCTTTTTGAGGTATGGTCCGGTTCGCCTGCTGATTATTCAAATTTAAGGATATGTGGTTGTCCTGCTTATGCTCATGTGAGGGATGGAAAACTTGAGCCGAGGGAAAAGAAGTGCATATTTCTAGGGTATGCAACTTGAGTGAAAAATTATAGGTTGTGGTGCACAGATCAAAAGACTCCAGGGCTAATTATCAATCTGGATGTAAGATTCAATGAATCTGCCTCACTAGACAGTCAGAGAGAGAAGGCAATAGTAGAAACAGATCGTGGAGTCAGTGACCACATAGAACTAGACATTGAATCTCCATTAGCTGAGCTCGGTAGTTCTAAGGTAGAGGAAGTGGAGGAAGTGGAGGAAGTGAAAAATATTGATCAAGATGATAATGTTGATGCACCTGCGCAACAACAACCATATAGCATTGCAACATGCAGAGAGAAGAGAGTGATCAACCCACCGCAAAGGTTTGCAAACGTAGTTGATGGGAATTTTCTTGGATATACGAATCCTATGGGATTTGCTTTGGCAGTTGCAGAGACCGTTGATTCATTTGAGTGTTGTAGCTATCTAGAAACTATTCCGAGTACAGAACCAAATCGACGGATTAGTATTATGGCTGAAGAGATTGAGTCTCTTAACAAGTTTAAGCATTGCCTAGACTTGGCTGATGTGTGTGGCAATGGGCCGAGCCCTTGCGAGGGCTGAGGGCAAGGTAGAGAGATGTTGTTCCTGAGTTCAAGTCAAGGGGAAGATTTGTTATTTTGTGGCTTGAATTATTTTCTTGTATTTTTAGGAAACCCATAATTCCTATAGGATTAAGAAAACTCATTGTCCTAATAGATATGGGCAAGGAAAATCTATAGTCGTTGTCAAATTGGGAAACCTTTCTCTTATAGGTTTGGAACTATTTGGGATCTATATATAAGAGTTGTAGTTGTGGATTCTATAGATTATATTGTGCTTTTCTTGTCATTCATAGTGGAAAACTCTCTCAGATTCTGCCCCGATGATTAGGCATAGCCGAACCTCGTTAAATTCTTGTGTTGATTTTTCTTCTCTATTTGTTTTGTGTGTGATTGTGTGCTAGTTAACCCACGATCTTTCGCAACAATATCCATTAATCTCTTTTACAAGTTAGCTAATTCTTATGCAAGTGCACATCCAGAATTTTTACTTGATGAGTTCGACCTTTAACGTTTTATAGTATTAAACTCATTATACTTTAAAATTATAAATTCAGATCTAATATTATTAAATATTTTGTGAATTTCACATAAAACTATGTTAAATCCGTATACAAGATATTGAGTTTGCCGAAGCCCCGGATTAACCCCTCTTTCATCTTATAATAATATAAGGCAGGAATCAGAAGTTTTTAATGATATGTCTGGATATTGCTTTTATCAAGTTTTGATCAAATGATTATTTACCTAAAATTACTATTCTTTTACACTATGCTTAACGCCGCAAGCTTTGTTTTTCTCCCACTCTTGTCGAGCTTTAACTGGAGGTTATTCTTGGTCAATTCAGCTTATATGGAAAGTTTATGGTGGTGTATAGTCATTTTAAAAGGCAACCCAGTCGGTGCACCAATCATTCCGCATTTACGTAGGATTCGGAAAGGGCGCATCCTAGGGGATGTGATGTAAGCAGCCTATTCTGATGCAAGTATCAATGGTTGATTTCATGACCCGAGCCGTGACCTATAGGTCACTCGATCGGAAATAACCTTACTGTTGCTCCAATGCCCTCCTTTATTTTATAGCATTTTAGTTTTCGTAAATATTTTTTTCCCCACGCGATGGGAAGAAAGACTGATGCAATTGTCTTGCTTTTCACATACCACTTTCGAATGAAATATGAGTAGAACAAAAATAACATCACTAATGACTTGATTAATTCTTGGATCTTCTCAATCCTCTTGGTTCGAAATAAAAACTAGCACATGAAAAAAAGTAGATTATGTAGAATTGAAGGCTACGTGTCCATCTACGGAGCTATCCCACAAAACATTTAAAAGAACTTTATACGCGGGTCGGATTTAGAGGCTTCATTACGATTCAGGTAAATTTATAACTTTTCCGAAATTCTATATATATATATATATATATATACTGTAAATCTAGTTATTATGTAGTATAAATTTGAGGTCGTTTTAAAAATTTATAAACTTCAAATTATCTGCCTATACAAAATTAAACATTCTATTGTAACGACCCGACTAATCGTTTTGAGCAATTGCGTCCGGTTCGGCAGTTTGAGGTCATGAGTAAACTTGCATGCATCATCGGTTCAGGGTTTTGAGTAGTTCGGAAATGATTTTAAGGAGTGACTCTTATTTGAGAAGCTCGAAGTTGAAAGAATTGACCAAGATTTGATCTTCGAGTATTTGACGGCGGATCAGAGTTATGATGACAATTTAAATGCTTGAAATTTTTTTAGGTTTGACCATTGTTTGACTTTAAGGCTATCGGGTTTGAATTTTGATTTCGGAACTTGGAATATGTCTGTTTCGTCATATGGAGCTTGCCTGCAAAATTTGGCGTCATTTGGAGTTGATTTGATATGGTTCGAACTCGTGGTTGTGATTCTAGAGGTTCTCTAAGTTCATGGAGAGTTCCATGTATTTTGGCGTTCAATTCGTGATTCTAGATGTTATTTTGATGTTGTGATCGTGCGAGCGAGTTCATGTTATATTTTTGGACTGGTGTGGGTGTTTGGTTTGGAGTCTCGGAGGCTCGGGTGAGTTTCGGATTGGTTTTATATAATTTTTGATTGTTGGTACTGGTTCCATCGCATTTGCGATGTTCTCGTATTTGCGAACTAGCCCTCGCATTTGCGAAACTGGGCAGATGAGGAAGAGTTCGCATTTGCGAAGACATTCCTCGCATTTGCGAGTGTGGGTTGTTCGCTTTTGCGAAGATTTCTGCCGCTTTTGCGATGGCAGCTGTCTTCATATTTGCGATATTTTGGTCGCAAATGCGACTTTAGCAAAACTCTTCCTGGTTCGCTTTTGCGATGCCTTGTCCGCTTTTGCGGGGTTCGCATTTGCGAACCCCATGTCGCAAATGCGACATCTGCAGCCTCTATATAGTTGAGTAATTCCGAGACTTAACTTCATTTTGATATATTTTGAACCCTAGCCTCGATGGTAGGCGATTTTGTGGAAGGAGTTTCCTACCAAACTATCGGGTAAGTAACTTTAATCAACTTTCAATTACATTTCGTGATTATACATTAGATTTAATATCAAATTCATGAGAATCTAAGGGAAAAATTTGAAGATTTTGTCAAAGTTTTGAAAAAATAAAAATTTGGGATTCGAGAGTCGAATTGGAATCGGATTTGGAAACAAAATACGTATATGGACTCGTGGGGCTATGGGTAGTCAAGACCTACCCTTGGACCCGGGTTTTAACCGGACGGGCCCGGGATTAACTTTTGTTGACTTTTTAAAAATTATATAAAGACCATAGCTTTGTTAATTGGCGTTTTTTTCTCTTGCATTGTTTGATGTATTTAAATCATCTTTGGCTATATAGAGTCGAGCGGAGGTGAATTTGTAAAGGAAAAGCTAATCTGAGTATTGATTTGAATGAGTTGAGGTAAGTGTCTTGCCTAACTTTGTTGAGAAAATTTTTCCTATTAATTTCCATTGTTATCTACATGCAGGGATGATGCATATATGAGGTGGCGAGTGTATATGCATGTGCCAGGGTGTCTCGACCCAAAATCCAACTAGCCGTGACGGCTCCTAAACTCACCCGCTAGGTAAGCCAAATAACAACAATCTGATTCAATTAATATTTAACTGACTTTAATACACTCCCCAAGGACTGATTGTACAAATCATGAGCTTCTAAGATTAGAATTTAAAAAACTAGTGTGAAATAAAAATACGTCATCTGTTTGAAATATACATGAACATATTAAAAATTCTAAAGCTACCATGAATAAGAGGCAACAATGACTGGAACGCAGGTACATCTTCAGATCCAGTTCCCGCTGTACGCAGTAACATCAGCATCAGAAATCTGCACGCAAGGTGCAGAAGTGTAGTATGAGTACAACCAACCTCATGTACTCAATAAGTAACAAACCTAACCTTAGGTTGAAAGTAGTGACGAGCTTGTTTCATGGTCATAGTCCACTCCAATCACCAATAAAATCTCATAACAATACAATTTAAATCAGCACAAGTAATAACTCAATAATAGAATGCTCAACTCGTATACAATTCTGAAAAATAAACATTTACTTTTCAAGTATAATAGTAAAACTCAAATCCTTTGCCGAAAATCACCAAAAATATGAGTACGTCTTAAATCTTTGATTTTTCTAAAAAGCTTTAACGACAGATAAGAAATTTCATTATTAAATGGCATGAGGAAAAATACTTCTCTATGCCTACATATCAAGTATGCATGTCTAATGCAATACAACATAGTAATGAACTTATGTACTCACACTCTCAGAGTACTCAATCTCACTGTCTCGCATTTCCACTCATCACGCTCAATATTCAGCACACTCAGTCATTCGATACTGTACAGGGCAGATCCAGACCAAATATAAATGACAAATTGCATACAGTCACTCGGTACTATATATGGCCAATCCAGCCCAGGGAAGATCCATCCCAAATATATATACATAATAACTGATATTCAGTCGCTCAGTACTATACAGGGCCAATCCAGCCTGGGGAACTTCAACCCAAATATTAATAAATAAATAAATAAGGCAACTACATGTCCTGGGAAGTCCATCCCAAACATAAATAAATAAATAAATAAATAAATAAATAAGGCAACTCTATGCCCTAGTAAGTCCATCCCAAATATAAATAAGGAAACTTCATGCCCTGGGAAATCCATCCCAAATATAATGTCATATGCGCTCACTGTGGGGGGTGTAGACTCCTGAGGGGCTCTGTCAGCCCGAGCGCTATAATAAGCCATTTAGACTTGTTGTGGCGTGCAGCCAGATTCCATAACAATAAAGCCTATAAGGCCTGCTGTGACATGCAGCCCGATCCATATGATAATAGAGTATATAAAGCCAATATAGCCTGCTGCGGTGTGCAGCCCGATCCCATTATTATCCTCACAATCAGGCCATCGGCCTCACTCAGTCATCATTATCTCCAGTCTCTCGGGCTCACAATGTCATGAAACTAGCCCAAAATGATGATATGATAAATCAATAAATAACAACAGAGACTGAGATATGATACGCAATAAATGTATATGACTGAGTACGAAATTACAATTTAAACAAATAATTCAACAGTAACATGACCTCTGTGGGTCTCAATAATACCGACATATAACCTCAGCATGATTTGTAACATGATTCTCAACTCAATTTTCTTAACACATGAAACTACATGGACAATGCCAAGATTATTTGACTACACAATTTCACAGAAGTAATTACGTCATAGTTTCTACGGTGCACGCCCACACGCCCGTCACCTAACATGTGCGTCACCCCCAAACAAATCATATAACACGTATTATCGGGATTTATACCCTCAGCTCCAAGAATAGAAATATTACTAACCTCAAACCATGCAATTCTCTATTCCAATATACCCTTGCCTCAAGAATCGGCCTCCGAACGCCTCGAATCTAGTCACAATTAATTCGATACAGTCAACATAAATTATAGAAATCAATTCCATATGAAAATACTAAATTTCTCAATTAAATCCGAAAATCCACCAAAAGAGACAGTGGGGCCCATGTCTCGGAACACGACAAAAGTTATAAAATATGAATATACATTCAACCACGAGTCCAACCGTACCAAATTTACCAAATTTTGATATTAACTCAACTCTCAAATCCTCAATTTAACCTTAAGGGTTTTCACAATTTTACCAACTTACAATACCAATTAAATATTAAAAATAATAATAGATTCAGGTAATTTGACCAAAATTGAGTTAAGAACTCTTACCCCGATGTTTTTCTTGAAAATCTCCCGAAAATCGCCTCTCCCCGAGCTCCAAATCGTCAAATATGGAAAATGAGGTCTCATTTTCAGAACTTAATTTCTGCTGCCCAGTCATTTACCCTATGCAATCGCGAAGCACAAAAATTTTCAGAGCATTTTTTCTATATGCGATCGCGGCCATTTCCCCGCGATCGCGAAGCACAAACTTCTATTACACTTCTCAATTGTTTCTCAGACAGCATGTAATATATTGGTCATAACGTTTTGTACAAAACTTCAAATGATAAATGGTTTAGTTTTCTGAAAATTAGACATCAAGGGCTACAACTTTCATTTTTAGATCATCTCTAAATTCCTTATAGATTGCTATATATAAGCTTCCAAAGTCGGGTCAGTTCAACAGAGATTTTATTCTATGTGATCGCGTGAAGGCTTTCGCGATCGTGATGCACAACTCCATTTTTCCTATTTTTCTCTTCTCTATCGCGACCAGTTTCACGCTATCGCACAGTACACTCATGTAGCCAAAAATCAACAACTAGAAATGGCCTACAAATGGTCCGAAACCACCCCGAAACTCACCCAAGCCCCTCGGGATCCCATCTGAATATACCAACAAGTCTTAAAACATATTACGGACCTACTCGATGCCTCAAATCACATATACCAATATCAAAACGATGAATCGCACCACAATTCAAACTTAATGAACTTTAAATCTTTCAACTTCCAAATCTCGCGCCGAAACATATCAAATCAATCCGGAATGAACTCAAATTTTGCATACAAGTCATAAATGAAACAACAAAGCTACTGAAATTTCCGGAATCACAATCCGGACTCGATATCATAAAAGTCAATTTCCGGTCAAACTTCCAAACCTTCAATTTCTTACTTTCGCCATTTCAAGCTAAATTCAACTACGGACTTCAAACTAAATATTCAGACATACTCTTAAGTCCGAAATTACCATACGGAGCTATTGAAACCATCAAAACTCCATTCCTGAGTCGTTTTTACAAAAGTCAAACTCCGGTCAACTCTTTTCATTTAAGCTTCCAACATAAAATTTATTCTTCCGAACTAATCCCGAAATACCTGAAACATCAAAACTGACGATTCACACACGTCATAATACATCATATGAAGCTATTCAAGACTTCAAATAGTTGAAAAGAGCGTAAATATTTAAAATGACAAGTCGGGTCGTTACACAGGGTTAATCATGCTCGGTGGTAGATTATACGATTAATTGTGCCTTGTAGAATTTTGTGACTTTCTCGTTTCATGCCCTACTTGACTTCTGGATTACCAAGAATATGAAATTAAATGCTAGGAACCAAGATTTAGCTCATTATAACTTGATTAAAATTTGACGGATTTTTGTGAAACCATTGATGTGTTAAATTCGGTCATTATTATGTTTAATCAGTACATTGCTATGACCGGTATTCTTGAGATATTGAATTCTATACTTGAGTTAAAGATCATTTTTTATACTTGTCGAAATACTTGAATAATAAAGTACTTGAGGTTTGTTACATTGTTATTGGCTGGAAAGATGTGATAGATGTTCATTTGGAATATTCGCTCAAACACTCTCCTTGATGTTATTCATACTTCCTACCTTGCTTGTCATTGGTATACATATACGTGGTGATGAAGAGCGTAAAATACGAAGGGTGGTGCCATACCATTGTATATACATTATCATGTGAAGAAGAGTGTAAACCATAAAGGGTGATGTCGTGCCATTTTATTTACGTTATCATGTGAGGGTGAAAGTAAATGCACGAAGGGTGATGTCGTACCGTTTCATTCATGTTATCATGTTCTCATTTACATTAACATATGAGGATGAGTGTAAAAGCAAGAAGGGTGATGTCGTACTATTTTATATTATAATACTTTTATATTATTATAGGTTCATGGCACGGAGGGTGTTTCCGTGCAGGCGAGGACGAGGGGCATGCATTATGTTGTGATATCTTTTCATGGTGTATACGTTCATGCCTTTACCTTGAGTTGTTACTGTTGTACCTAAGTTTTCTATGTGACTTGTCATTGTTGTTCTGTTTTTGTTCTTTATCTCAATTGTTGTTGTGTTGCCCATGCCTTCTGCTTGTTTAACTTGCAAATATCATGTTTCCCTTTTTGTTGTTATATCTACATCCATGTCGTTCCTCATTTGTTGCACTTTTGTATAAGCTTTCTATCATGTTAGTTATTCATACCTTCCAGGTGTTAGCTCATAAAGATCATGCTTTCCCTCTTGTTTGTTATATCTACACCTAGGTCATCTACCATGCTAGTTAGTAAAATTTATATTCTTGTTTCCTAATTGATGTCATTATTTCTATGCCTCCTACATAGTCTGCTACCGTTGACTATATGTATTGCCTTGTTCGTTATTGTTACATGTGTATTTTTTACTTGGTGATGAAGAGCGTAAAACACGAAGGGTGGTACCGTACCATTGTATATACATTATCATGTGAAGAAGAGTGTAAACCACAAAGGGTGATGCCGTGCCATTTTATTTACGTTATCATGTGAGGGAAGCAAATGCACAAAGGGTGATGCCGTGTCGTTTCATTCATATTATCGTGTTCTCATTTACATTAACATGTGAGGATGAGTGTAAAAGCAAGAAGGGTAATGCCGTGTCATTTTATTTATATTATCATGCTTTTATATTATCATAGGTTCATGGCACGGAGGGTGTTTCCGTGCAGGCGAGGACGGGGGGCATGCATTATGTTGTGATATATTTTCATGGTGTATACGTTCATTCCTTTACCTTGAGTTGTTACTGTTGTACCTAAGTTTTCTATGTGACTTGTCGTTGTTGTTCTGTTTTTGTTTTCTATCTCAATTGTTGTTGTGTTGCACATGCCTTCTGTTTGTTTAACTTGCAAATATCATGTTTCCCTTTTTGTTGTTATATCTACATCCATGCCGTTCCTCATTTGTTGCACTTTTGTATAAGCTTTGTATCATGTTAGTTATTCATGCATTCTAGGTGTTAGCTCATAAAGATCATGCTTTCCCTCTTTTTTGTTATATCTACACCTAGGCCATCTACCATGCTAGTTAGTAAAATTTATATTCTTGTTTCCTAATTGATGTCATTATTTCTATGCCTCCTACCTAGTCTGCTACCGTTGACCATATGTATTGCCTTGTTCGTTATTGTTACCTGTATATTTTTTACTTTGTGATTACTGTTATTGGCATTTCTTTCACCCGGTTGGTACTGTTATACGTATATTTGGTAAGGATGAGATAAATGTACGTAGGGTGTTGCCGTGCCATTGATTTGATATCTTGAGTACATTTCTCACACTATGAAAGTTATGGAGTTACTATCGTGGTTTATTGGTTATCGCTCTAAGGAAAGGATTGGTCGTGATATTAGGAAATGCTAAAGTGTGATCTCTTCTAGTACTCATTTATTGCTTCGCATATGCGTTTCGTGTACTCTTTTCTGTTATATTGTATTATCGTTCTATTGCTAGTTTACTGTACAGGTTATATCAGTGAGTATCTTTTAACTAAAAAACCTCGTCACTATTTCACCGAGATTAGTCAAGATACTTATTGAGTACGTGGGGTCGGTTGTACGCATACTATACTTCTGCACCTTGCGTGTAGATTTTTGGAGCGGAGCTGCGGTGGATGACAGAGCTGACTCTGAAGATGTTCGTGCCTTATGGATGTGGCTACCACTTGTCCCTGGGTAGTTCTAGAGTTGAATTCTGTTTATGTACATTTCAAACATAAGTTGTATTTATTTCACATCCGTTTTTGCAATAATCCAGTCTTAGTAGCTCATGTCTTATACTACCAATCCTTGGGTTATTTGTTGGAATACAGATATATCAATTGTTGATCACATTTATTTTATTAGAATTGTATTAACTGTTAATTGGCTGACCTAACGGGTCAGATTAGGTGTCATCACGACTTTTGAATTTTGGGTCGTGACATCTATATTAATTGGACAATATCTTTTGTTTTTTCATCTCAATTGATATACATTAATATCAACCACACATACTTATAATACCTTTTTTGGGTAAGCAAATACTAGCAGATGTAACGGTACCTAGATATTGTGTCTAAAAAGATGAATAGATAAGAGTAAGACTACTAGCTAATTGCTCGTTAATTTCTTTCTTGACTCTAAGACATATCAAAGTGGCAGCAGCACACAAATAGTTCGTGCGGTGCCCGCGGTCCCACCTGATTACAAGACAACCTTCTCTTATCCCTGGTTTCTTGACATGACCCTGTGTCTATGTTGAAGCTTGCCTCAGAGGCTTAGTTTCTCCTATTCCGCCCTTTTGATGCCAAGGCTTCAGCCTTGTCTTGCTGACATATTCTAGTGACGTATTTCATAAGCTGTGTCGTGACCTTGCGCACAACGGGGGTTGGCTACGGACATGACCGTCCCTCACTGAGTATTGCTCCCGCGCGTACAATCCAATCCTCTAGCTTGACATAAGTGGGCAAAAACAACCATAAAAGAGAAGGAAAAAAACAGAAAGAACTCCAAGTTAAATATATTTCGGATGTAAGAATGATAGGTGAAAATCATAATCTCTCCAACTTTTTGTAAAAAAATCAAACTCTTCTTCTAACCTCAGACAATAACCATTCTTCTTCTCCTATCTCAAGATTAGGCTTCTTGATTATAATTAACAGGTGGTTATTATATAAAAAATATCTATTATACCAAGGTCATTTGATTTTTGTCAACCTCCTCATCTTATAAAATCTTTTGTATTATGACATATTTTTTTCTTTTAAAAAAATATATTAACTTAGATTTATATTCTTTCATCTCACCGTTCCCTTTTTCACTTATTATTATTATTATGAGTCTTTTACCTACTAATCTGGTGCACTCTTAATTGTGAATGAATTTTAGACACAATTAATAACAATATAGAGTTACGTAATAATCTGATGCACTCTATATTGTTCTTAATTGTGTCTTCAATTCATTAACAAAATAAGTTATGAAAGTCCTTTCTCCCTTTTAATGAAGAATATTTATTATATTTAAGGTAATCAACAACAACAACGACCCAGTAAAATCTCACAAGTGGTGTCTGGGAAGGGTAGTGTATGCGTAGACCTTACCCCTACCCCGAAGGAGTAGAGTGGCTATTTTCAAAAGACCCTCGGTTCAAGAAGACGAAAAATACGAGAAGAGAAGGGAGGGGATAATATATTAATACCATCAAATAGAAACCAAAGAAATAATATTAGCATCACAAGGACTAGAAAATAGTTGAAATGCAATAACAAAACCAGAAAATAAGCCTGATGCTATGAAAACGTAAGGATAGGGAGAACACAACATAAACCCCTAGCAGTCTAAGACTACCCTTATCGAACTAGCCTCACCCCTGAACTCAACTACGTCCTAACCTACAACTCTAATGCTCGACCTCCACACCTTCCTATCAAGGGCCATGTCCTCGAAAATCTGCAGCAACGCCATGTCCTGTCTAATCACCTCTCCCCAATACTTCGTAGGCTGACCTCTACCTCTTCTCGTCCCCGCCAGGGCAAAACTCCCGCACCTCCTCACCGGAGCATCAGGACTCCTCTTCCACACGTGCCCGAACTATCTAAGCCTCGCTTCTTGCATCTTGTCATCCATAGGAGCCATGCCCACCTTCTGCCGAATAACTTTATTCCTAATATTATCCATCCTAGTATGCCCGCACATCCACCTCAACATCCCCATCTCTGCCACTTTCATTTTCTGGATATGAGAATTCTTAACCGGCCAACACTCTGCCCCATACAACATGGTCGGTCTAACCACAGCTCTATAGAACTTACCTTTGATTAACGATGGCACTCTCTTGTCATACAGGACTCCTGATACTAACCTCCATTTTATCCACCCCACCCCTATATGGTGTGTGACGTCCTCATCAATCTCTCCGCCCCCTAGGATAATCGATCCTAGGTACTTAAAACTACTTCTCTTGGGGATGACTTGTGCTCCAAGCCTCACGTCCATTCCTACTTCCCCCGACTCGGCGCTGAACTTGCATTCCAAATATTCTGTCTTGGTCCTGCTCAACTTGAAACCCTTAGACTCAAGGGTGTGCCTCCAAACCTCCAGCTTGTCGTTAACATCGCCTCGTGTCTCATCAGTACGAACTATGTCGTCAGCGAATAACATATACCATGGCACCTCCCCTTGAATGTGGTGTGTCAGTGCGTCAATCACCAAGGCAAATAAGAACGGGTTGAGCGCAGATCCTTGATATAACCCCATAACAATCGAGAAATGCTCTGAGTCGCCTCCCACTGTCCTAACCCGAGTCTTAACTCCATCATATATGTCCTTGATCGCCCTAATGTAAGCTACCGGCACACCTTTTGCCTCTAGGCATCTCCAGAGAACCTCCCTAGGGACCTTGTCATATGCTTTCTCTAGGTCAATAAACACCATGTGCAGATCTTTCTTCCTATCCCTGTAATGTTCCACCAATCTCCTAATAAGGTGGATAACTTTCGTAGTTGATCGACTAGGCATGAACCCAAACTGGTTGTTAGATATAGACACAATCGTCCTCACCCTTACTTCTACCACCCTCTCCCAAACTTTCATGGTATGACTAAGTAACTTGATATCCCTATAGTTATTACAACACTGGATGTCACCTTTGTTCTTGTACAACGGTACCACCGTACTCCACCTCCACTCATCCGGCATCCTCTTCGTACTGAAAAAAACATTGAACAGTGCAGTCAGCCTATCACAACCCCATTTTTTCCTCTGTAGGATGTCGTGATGGTACCTAGTCTCTAAGACTAGGTAAGCCTAACAATTTGCGGAATAAATGAATAATAAATTGAACTCCAATCTCAACACATGATATATAAATATATAAAACTGCCATTCAATAATTACAACTCCCAAAACCCAGTGGAAACAAATCACAAGCTTCTAATAGAAATACTAAGTGTCTCTACACATCAAGTCTAAAGAGAATCAGGGAAATAACATACTAAGGATAGAGGGGGACTCTGAAGTCTGCGGACGCTGGCAGATATACCTTAAAGTCTCCACGTGTGGTCCAACTCACTAGTATCTGGTCTGGTGGGAAGAACCGGGATCTGCACAAAAAGATGTGTAGAGTGTAGTATGAGTATGCCATAACGGTACCCAGTAAGTGCCAAGCCTAACCTCGGTAGAGTAGTGACGAGGTCAGGTCAGGACCCTACTGGTTTGAAAGAAGAGTAAGGCAAAAGATATAATAATATTTTGAAATGACTGAGAATTTAAACAATAAGAAGTTTCAGAAAATATCAGCACAGTAAATAGAGGTAAAGAACAGGGGCACTCCCGAGGTACCGCCTCGTAGTCCCAGATGTAAATATGCATGACAGGGGGGAGGGATCTCCTGAGGTACTGTCTCGTAGTCCCAAAGTAAATATGCAAGACAGTGGGATCTCCCGAGTAAATGCCTCGTAGTCCCAAAGTAAATATGCAGTACAGGGGGATCTCCCGAGTAAACGCCTCGTAGTCCCAAAGTAAATATGCAGTAGAGGGATCTCCCGAGGAATCGCCTCGTAGTGCCAAAATAAATATACAGCAGGTAATCGAAGGAAAACATAAATTTTCAGCAAAAACCTTACAGTTGAAGATTTAGTTCAAATCAAGGGAAGTAGGTAATTCAACTAAGCATGCTGCACAAATTACAAGTAAGAGTTAAGGCACGTATGCATGCGATGCTAGACTGAGCATGATCACTACATATGCTAAGGCAACTCAGTTAATGTGTTTTAAAAGAAGACAACTCAGTTAATGTATTTTAAAAGATGACAAATCAGCAAGAACCAAATTTTTCCATAATCAGCCCGTGTACGCACTCGTCACCTCGCGTACACGGCGCTCACATATCACAAATTATTTCAACAGTACCAAATCCTAAGGGGATTTCCCCCATACAAAGTTAGACAAGTCACTTACCTCAAATCTCGCTCAATCAATCGGTAAGAATGTCTTTCCCTCGACTTTTCGACTCCGAATGGCCCAAATCTAGCCAAAAGCAATTACATAACATGAATACAACTACAAGAGACTAATTTCAATAATGAAACTACGACTTTAGCAAAGAATCAAAAATTCGGCCCAAAAAGTCAACCCGAGCCCACGTCTCGAAAACGGGTAAAAGTCACAAAATACGAACACCCACTCGACCACGAGTTCACCCATACCAAAATTACCAAAATTCGACACAAAATCGCCACTCAATTTCTCAAATCATCTCTCCAAATTCTTAACCTCAAACTCCCAATTTTCACCTTAAATACACACTAACTAGGTGGGAAATCAATGAGGAAATAAGATTATTGATTAAAAAAAAAAACACTAGAAACTTACCTCAAGAAATCCCTCAAAACTGCTCTCAAGAATCGCCAAAATCCGAGCTCAAAATGTCCATCAATGATAAAAAAAACTCTCGAGCCCTTGAATTAATAGAGTTTGCCTAGTGTTTTTGCTTTTGCGGATCACTTGACCGCATATGCGGTCCCGTTTTTGCGGAAAATGTACCGCTTCTACGGTTTTTCCCAGGCTTCCTTACCTTCGCTTCTGCAATTTTCTATCCACTTCTGCGGACATGCTTCTGCGAGAAGCTGTCCGCTTCTGTGGCTCCAGCGCACCTGCGACCTCCTTGTCCGCATTTGCGGTCTCGCAGATGCGAAATTTTCCTCGCATCTGCGACTTATGCCCACACTGCTCTACCACGCGTCTGCGCCCAAATGTCGGCGTTTGCGAGCTTGCACCTGCGGTCAATCTTGTGCAGGTGCGATTACACCATAACCAGCCCAGAAAATCTTCTAAGTCCAAAAATAATGATCTGTTAACCATCCGAAACTCACCCGAGGCCCCCGGGACCTCAACCAAATATACCAACCAGTCCTAAAATATCACACGAACTTAATCGAGCCTTTAAATCAAATCAAACAACGCTAAAAATATGAATTACACATCGATTCAAGCTTAATGAACTTTAAAGTTTCAAACTTCTACATCCGACGCTGAAACCTATCAAATCAAGTCCGATTGACCTCAAATTTTGCACACAAGTCATAATTGACATTACAGACCTATTCCAACTTCCAGAATCGGAATCCGACTTCGATATCAAAAAGTTCACTCCCGAAAGTCCATTCCCGATCAAACTTCTTAAAAATCATCCCATTTTCTAACTTTCGCCAATTGACGCTAAAATGACCTACAGACCTCCAATTCAACATCCGAACATACTCCTAAGACCAAAATCACCCTACGGATCTATAGGAACCGTAAAACTCTATTCCGGAGTAGTCTTCACACAATTCAAACTACGATCAATTCCTATGACTGAAACCTCCATTTTAGGGACATTGTGTCCCATTTCACTCTGAAACCCAAAACAAATCCTCCTGGCAAGTTACATAACCACTAAATGAAGTAGAGGGAGCAATAAATAAGGGTTCGAGGCTAATTCTCTCAAACCGACAAGCCGGGTCGTTACATAGCCACTCTAGGCCTACTCTACCCACACACCTCAACAACTCGACCTGAATTTCGTCTGGCCCGGTCGCTCTGCCCCTGCTCATCTTATGCATAGCCCCCACGACCTCCTCAACCTAATGCACCTACAATACCAAAATTTTTGGAGACTCTCTGAATTCCCCATATCACCTAGCATAATAACCCTGTCCCCCTCTTCATTCATATGTCCATGAAAGTAAGTCTACCATCGCTGCTTAATCTGAGCCTCCCCCATCAACACTCTACCGTCTTAGTCTTTGATTCACCTCACTTGGTCCAGGTCCCAAGACTTCCTCTCTCTCACCTTAGCCAGCCGAAATAACTTCTTATCCCCGTCTTTTTCCCCCAGTTCCTCGTACAGACGACCAAATGCCCCAGTCTTAGCCTCTGTAACTGCCAACTTCTCCTCCTTCCTCGCTATGTATACCTTTCTTTGTTCGCTCTCCTCTCTTCCTCGCTCGTGCTCCCTACTAAATTCAAGTACACTGCCTTCTTCACTTCCACTTTACCTTGGACCTCTCCATTCCACCACCAGTCGCCTTCGTGCCTGCCAGAGAAACTCTTCGAGACCCCTAGCACCTCTCTCGCCGCCTCACTTACACAGTATGCTATCATCATCCACATAGCGCTCACATCCTCACTGCTCCTCTATGCTCCCATGGACGATAGCCTCCCCTCCATCTCCCGAGATTTATCCTTAGTTAAGGTTCCCCACCTGATCCTCGGTCTACCACGAGCAGACCTCTTCTTCCTCCTTATTATGATACCGACGTCCATAACCAAAAGCCTATACTGCGTCACGAAGGTCTCACCTGGAATAACCTTGCAATCCTCGCACAACCCCCTATCAACCTCCCGAGGAAGAAATAATCAATTTGAGTCTTCTCCACCATACTTTGGAAAGTCACCAGATGCTCCTCCCTTTTCGGAAAAATAGAGTTTGCAATCACCAACTCGAAAGCCTTCGCGAACTCTAACAACGAGGTTACTCCTTCGTTCGTAACCCCAAAGCCGAAGCCTCCATGCACCTCGCCATAACCACCAGCTGATGACCTAATATGCCCATTGAATAATAAAAATAAAAAATCATTCAGAAAAATATTTTCAATCAGTACCAAACATACGAAATTGAAATAATATTTAAGCTTATAAAATGGGCTTGATGGCCAAATGCTAAATGCTATGTATACAAATTAGCCAATTCATAAAATATTAATAATATTAGCCAAATGCTATCAATATTAGCTAATTATCTATTTGTAGCAAAAAAAGGTCAAATTTTTGCTTTCTTTTTACTGAATATTGTTGGAATAGATTGGATACATCTTAAGGAGTTTGAATCTCAATTTTGGGATGATTTGGTGGAGTTTTGAGGTGGTTTGAATTGAAAATACGAAGGTGAATATGAACATAGAAAAAGTTGAAATGTGTATCACACGTGTATCATTCATTCATTTGTGTATCACATATGTATCATATGTGTATCATATATGTATCAAATGTCTATTACATGTATATCCATGTATACATATATGTGAGATACATGTTTGATATATGTGTCGTAGAAGAATAAACTCGATTTTAACTACGAATTTTGATACCAAACCAGTCCAAATCACATTCAATCTTGATAAAATTTTGTATATTGCCTCATCTATATGTTTTAAACGAATTTCAACCATACCCATTGAAGAAGAAAAAAAAATCCTTTTTTGCCTAATTTTTTAATTTTGTATATCATTAGTAATGAATTTTGACTCCAAACTAGTCTAATTCACCTTCAAATTTTGCCAAATTTTATATATTGTCTCATCTATGTGTTTTCAACGAATTGCAATAATATCCATTGGAAAAAATTCTTTGTTTGCCTATATTTTTTGAATATTGTACATCATTGGTAATATTTTTGGCTATTTTTGATAGCATGACTAAAATGACCAGTTGTTGGTAAATAATATCTTTTTTGGTACATTTCGGTAATATTCTTCATCTAATTCCAAGAGTTCAAACATAGTATTCAAAATTGGGCTGAGGGAGCCCAACGATTGACGAGAATGGGAAATGCTGCAAAAAATTGCAGAAATATAACACTTATTGAGGTGGTCTTTAACTTTTGACACCCTTGACCAATGGGCAGATCTTCAAAGTCGGAAATTAAAAGTATTACCAATAGAACAAGTGAGGGGCAACATTTGTTAAGTTTAAAGTTTTGCCCATGGGGCAGGGCAAAAATTCAAGACTATCCACTTAAAGGGCTATTTTAATGCTTCACCCGAAATGCTACAACTCAATTCTCTTCTTTTTCTTATTCTTTGTCCACAACGCGTAACCTAGATAGCCGCTCGCTCAACGACCTAAACTAAAAATAACCGACGACTATACATGATATGTATAATATATATTTAATTATATATAATTAACATATAATTCATGTATACCGGCTTAAAAGTAAATAGTGATTCAAATAGACTATTGTGTAAAGATCCCATTTCTTTTCTGTTGATAAAAGACCAAGAAAAGCTTGCAAAAAGCTACAAAGTAAGAGACACAAATTCAGATTAAAACAAGACTAAACTCAAACCAATATGGCAATGTCATGGTAATCACACTCCGCAGCTCATTTGGCAGCGTGAAAATTTTAGTTTGTCCATTTTTATCAAATTAATTAACTAGGCTGATTTACGCAAATATCCCTTTTTAGGTCACCATATAGATTTTGTCCTTAATATAGAATGTTTTTAAACAAACGCAAACATTTCCTAATTTTTGATTCTTGAAAGACTTTCTTTCCATAATAACTACTCCTACATACTCCGTAACAAATTAGGTCTGCACAAAAAAAAAAGGGACTTAGTAATAAGGTACTCTTGCTTAACAGCAGCTTCATTAATTTGTTTAAAAAATTTCCTATTGCACTTGGATTTGAGAAGGGGAATAAAAATTCTTATCGATTTCAATAAACTATAAGAATGTATAGCTATAAGATGTTGTGTTACATAACTTTACTCATAGTCGTTGTTGCAGTAATATTTCTCTTAATTATTTCGTGTTTATTGGTCCATTTAATACATAAGAAAACGAAGACAAAGGGGAAGAAGTAGTATCGTCGTGATGTGGAGAGAGGCAATATGGAAATTCAGGCCGAAGCTGCAGGTGATTTTCAATGTTGTTTTTGTGGCGGCGATGATTGTTGTGACGGCTGTGATTGTGACGGATCCGCCGGCTGCGGCGGCGATGGTGATTGTGACGGTTGTGACAGCGGCTGCGATGGTGATTGTGACGGTTGCGACAGCGGCTGCGATGGTGATTGTGACGGTTGCGCCAATGATTGTTATTGACGGTTAAAAAATGCTGGTCACACACAGTAACGGTGGTTAGTCGAAAAATTATATTGTATAACTATATTATTTGTTTTTAATGTACGATACTATATGTTGAATCTCTATTTGTTAATGAACGATACTATATTTGTTTAAACATCTCCTTAGGTTCTTCGTATGTTTATTTCTGTATGCTTTGATACTCTTGTAGTAAAATTTTTGACTCCGCCACAGGTCTTACACTCTCACTCCGTCTTCCCGGAGTGTTCCCATAGTGGCCTCACCGGTTTAATGTTTGACAAGCTTCTCCAAGGCCAAAGACATTTTTTTTAATGTACGATACTATATATTTATTTTCAAAGTTGAAGTGTTTGGTCAAATATTTAGAAGGAAAATGTTTTTTTTGGGTAGAATGCAGAAGCAAGTTTGGAGAAGCAGAAAAAAATAGCTTCTTCCTAAAAATACTTTTTAAAAGAAATACTTTTGAGAAAAATACACTTAAAAGTACTTTTGAAAAGCTTGGCCAAACACTAATTGCTGCTCATAAGTATTTTTTTAATTAATTAGTTAAACACAAATTGTTTCTCACCAAAAGCAATTTTTTTTAAAAAACCATTTTTTAAAAAAAGTACTTCTAAAAATAAGTTAATTTTAGAAGCTTGGCGAAACAGGCTATAAATGTTTGGTATGTACGAAAATCTTTTCTCAGAAATTGATATGCTTAAAATTATTTCTCCATAAACTTTTTTGTGTTAGTTCGCAAGGAAAAATTATTTGTTAAAGTTTAGTGTAATGGTATTAGTAGTTGAATATTCGTAGAAGAAAACATTTCTCGTCCATAGTTCATTTAAGCGTATTTGCTTTTTCTTTTACCATCACTCAAATTCTATTTAGCCATAAATTAATAAGGTGTTCATTTAATATTCTGGTGAATGTGAACTTTCACCAAATATTCTATCCGCTATCACTACACATTCATTACAAAGCCGTAGGCGAAGAAAGGAGATTCAATTGGATAACAATAATAATCCCTACTATATTAAAAGAGGAATCTTTATTTTTTAGAGAAATGTTGTCCCGAATTTTTACTCTTTAAAATAAATTTCACGTTGGATAGAATAATTATTTAATTATTTTTCTAGGATTTTTAAGCCAATTAAAATATTGCTTATTAAAGCTTTTGTTATTTGAATTACAATATAGGAAGTCTTCATATATAGGATATTAAAATCAATTAAAATTTACCTAATATGACTCAAATAATTTGTTTATAATATTTTTTTATTGTGTGTAAATATATGAACTAGGAACATGCACAAAAAGGTCGTTAAAAGTGTAGTCCATGTTTTGACTACTTTTTTACAATTATATATTCATTGACGAGGAACACGCACAAAGCCCCTATCTTAAAATTAATAGTATTAGTAATAAGAAATAAATAAATAAATATATTTTTAAATGTTAATGATAGCTAGATATATCGAGAGGTAGTCCATTGCCCATTTGTCATCCAAAGAAAACTCCAACAAGGTCAACGAGCACAACAAGTTAGATGAAACTTCAATCACATGGAAATGCATCCAACTTTCTGAGAAATCACATTACTTAAACTTCAAAAACCAAAAAATCCTCAATTCATCAAAACCCTAAACTCATCAATCGTTCTATAAAATTTTTTCAAGATTTTGTATCCAAAAAAGGGTACAATACAATCATGGAGGCGTATGCTATAGTCAGCATCGTCATCCTTTCAGCGTTTGTCATTATAGTAATTTTCTTCACATTCTGTAAGAACGACAACAACAACAAGAATAATAGCGAACGTCCTGCAGGCATCGAGACGAGCAGAATGAAAAGCAGAGTTTCTGCTCGTCACACGTACGATGCTGGCGGAGACGGAGGGAACGTGCATGGGGACGGGAACGGTGATGGCGGTAGCGGTGCTATCGTTGTGGCTGGTGCTGTTGCTGCGGTGGCGCTGACAAGCATAGCTATTGATGCGAGCGGTGGTTATTCTGGTGGTCATGGCCATGGTCACGGCGGAACGGACGGCGGTGGTAGTGGTGGTGGAAGTTGAATAGGTCAAATTGTAATTAGCTATACGGTTCTTTAGGAAAATGCTCTGCGTTCATGTGGCTAGTATTTTTTCAGTTTGGCTCATTCAAACTTTATTTTTGTGAAATAGTGGTTGAAATCTAGAAGTCTAATACTCCTTCGTTTTCGTTTTATGTGATCCTGTTTAAGTGGACACAAATTTAAAAAAAAAATATTAAAATTTATATTTTTAAACATGCCATAATATTTTTGTCGTTATAATATTCTGAGACTTGTAATATAACTATGTCATAAATATATTTATGTGGCTAATGCTTATCATTAACGGGTTGAATGGGAATTTTAAATTTAATTATTTTTAAATTTAGAAAAAGGTTATGTTTTTGGAACAAACTAAAAATAGGGTCATATAAACTAGTATCTAAGGAGTATTTTGTTTCTTCTTTTTAAAAAAAAATAAAAATAAATTAATAGTTTTTGTGTTTAAAAGATCTACAATTTAAGTCACTTTAACACTTTTTTGGTTTCTCATTCGATTTGCGTCGTGTAAAGCCTATTAAACGGCAAAAACGCTTCCTACGACGATTGTTTGCCATTCACAAACTCGAATCCAGTCAACACATATTAAGGGCATGTGTACATGTTAAAAGCACTTTTAGAATTATAGGGCATTTTGATATGTTATAACATATTAATATTCAGCAATCAATGCTATTAAACAAATTATCCGCAACTACTCCTCAGCATTAAATTTCTATTGATCTTGATCTTGTACAATAAGAAGATGAACAACTATGGAGTTCTCTAAATAAACTCATTTATATAACTAAATTTCGCAAAAGATTTATTAGATTGAAAATAAATTCAATTGCCATGACTATCTTAATTCTTTCCTTAAAATGACAAATTTCGTAAATATTTTATTATATTAAAAATAAATTCAATTGCCATGACTATCTTAATTCCTTCCTTAAAATGACAAATCTCGTAAAATAAATAATTCTAAAACCCTTATCCTCGATCGACCACTTTTGTTTTTTTACTGACTGATTAATTAGCAGTTAAAAACTAAACCAAACCTTACAAATCTATAGTACTCTCCTTTTGACTCATTTAGAATTAACAATAAAAGAAATCACTCGGACAAGAGGCAAAAGAAGAAACAATTGTTGGAAACTTTTAGAGATTGTAACATTAAGATGAAGAATTAATAACACATAAACTTGAATCTACTCATGTGCAGCTAAAAAAACAAGAATTAACGACAAATAACTATGTAGCTAAATTGAAATATTTGTCGTTGATCATATTAAGCAGCGGAGTAGCAACAAATTATCAAGAAATTCTGTTAGTTACGAGCGGTGTGTCGACAGAGTTAGTAGCTAATCCCATTTTGTTTTTGTAGTCTAGTGTAGAATTTCTACAAGATTGGCTAGGTATTTATAGAGATTCAACAAAATAACCAATATACCCTTTCAAGAATACATATATCTTAATTTTAAAGATTTGATAACACCATTTTACAAAGAATTAACGTATCCTTTAATTAAAGAATGGGTAAGTACCTTTCACAAAATATTATGTCTTGTTTAAACTGTATTTTAAATTTGAATCACGTTATGAATAAATACCAACAACAATCACTAGAATGGAGGAGATAAAGCAAGTACAGAACTTTAATATATATATATATATATATATGATGTGAGGCCAAAATCCTATACTTTTAGCACATTACTCACCATATATTTTATTGTTCTAATGAATTATTGTGCGACATTTGAGCTAAATTGGGTTGTTTTATGTGTAGGAACATCGGAAGGAATCGTCGAACGAAAGTTGCACAAAAAGAGGACAAAAATACAAGAAAAGAGCACAAAAGCATCAAGTATCCAAACCATGCCACAAACCAGGCTGTGCAAGGTCTATAGCCAGGTTGACCGTGCTACAGACCAGGCTTTGCGAGGTTTATAACCAGGTCGACCGCGCTATAGACCAGGCTTCGCGAGGTCTAAAGCCAGGTCGACCATGCTATAGACGAGGCTTCACGAGGTCTATAGCTAGGTTGACCGCGCTATAGACCAGGCTTCGCGAGGTCTATAGCACGGTAATTAAAATTCGCAGATTAAAAAGGCCTCAACCCAGATTTGGACCCGGGATTGATATAAATACTCCCCAAACGAGTTATTCTAGGGTTGGTCATGATTTTAGAGAAGAAAAAGACTGCCAAGCACTGTGGAGCAAGAATCAAACGAGTGTTTCCTTCTTTTATCTCTTTACTTTGTAGTTTCATGTCTTTAAATATTATGCTGATTGTTGTTGTATTTATGAGTAGCTAAACTCTCTTATATAAGGTTTGATGGAACCTACTGGAGGATGATTTTCTACTGCGTTTAATATAGATTTTGATTTTTCTCTACTTGTTTAACTATATTTTCATTGTTGTTAATTGAAGAGCTCTAAAAAATATGCCTATTTAGTATGTATATTGCTCGAGAGAGAGAGAGTACACAATTAGGTAGTTGTTGAATAACACCACTCCTAACGTAGTTGAGAGATCAATACGGAGCGTTTAAAGGCGGGATTAGAGATAACAAAGTCTTGGTGCGATCGTAGTGAGTGGTAAACTAGTGCCAGCTAGCGTAGTTCGAGAGAATACATCTAGTAAATTGTCGTAGCTAAGGTTTGATGGAACCTATTGGAGGATGCTTTTCTACTGAGTTTAATATAGATTTGCCTTTGATTTTTCTCTACTTGTTCAACTATATTTTTATTGTTGTTAATTAAAGATCTCTCAATTAACTGTGCTTATTTAGTGTGTATATTGCTCGAGAAAGAGTACACATTTAGGTAGTTGTTGAACAACACCACTCTTAACGTAGTTGAGAGATCGATAAGGCGGGATTAGAGATAACGAAGTCTTGGTGCGATCGTAGTGAGCGGTAAACTAGTGCCAGCTAGCGTAGTTCGAGAGAATACACCTAGTAAATTGTGGTAGTTGCTCGAGAGAGAGCTATGACAATCAAACTACTCACAATTGGTAGAGAATATTTAGGCAAATTTATAAAAAATGTAGCGGGGAAGATTTCGACAATAGGGAAAATCATAACCTTAGACAAGAGGGCGTGGATGTGAGGCTTGATTCGCAGGTCATCCCGAGTAGAGGCAGCTTCAAGTACCTTGGTTCGGTTATCTAGGGGGGAGAGAAGATCGACGAGGATGTCACACACCGTATTGGGGTAGGATGGATGAAGTGGAGGTTAGCATCTGGAGTCCTGTGTGACAAGAGAGTGCCACCGATACTCAAAGGTAAGTTTTATAAAGCGGTGGTTAGACCGGCCATGATGTATGGAGCTGAGTGTTGGCCCGTTAAGAACTCACATATCCAGAAGATGAAAGTAGCAGAAATGAGGATGTTGCGGTGGATGTGCGGGCACACTAGGATAGATAAGATTAGGAATGATGATATCCGGGAGAAGGTGCATGTGGCTCCCATTGATGACAAGATGCGGGAAGCGAGGCTTAGATGGTTCGGACATGTTCAGAGGAGAAGCCCAGATGCTCCGGTACGGAGGTGTGAGCAGCTAGTGGTGGAAGGCACGAGAAGAGGTAGAGGGCGGCCTAAGAAGTATTGGGGAGAGGTGATCAGACAGGATATGGCGAAGCTCCAGATTTCTGAGGACATGACACTTGATAGGAAGATGTGGAGGTCGAGTATTAGGGTTGTAGGTTAGGAGGTAGTTGAGTC
>AWOL01S0023035.1:5896-24085 GCA_000715115.1 Nicotiana otophora | reverse complement strand
TATTGGCAATGTTGTGGCTTACTATTTCGCTTTTCAGTGCATGTCCTATTTACTAGCTATCGCTTTTGCTTTGCATCTTTCTTCTAGATTTCATGGTATTTCTATTTTTCTTATACTTGTTGTGGTGATACTAATATTTACTAATATTGTCTCCCTTTGCTTTGCATCTTTCTTCTGGATTTCATGGTGTTCCTATTTATCCTATGATTATTGTTGTGATACTAATACTGTTTCTTTTTTGTCATTTTGTCTTTTTATTTTTTTGAGCCGAGGGTCTTTCGGAAATAGCCTCTCTACTCCTCCGAGGTAGGGGTAAGGTCTGCGTACACACTACCCTCCCCATACCCCATTAGTGGAATTTTACTGGGTTGTTGTTGTTGTAGACTTTTCTAAATCTTGTCTACAATATTTGCCTTGTTAGTTACAAATTACTGTATTTTTAATTACTTTGATCTTAGTTAGTAAACTCTCAAATTGTTATATAGTCTTTCTGAAGGTTGATTACTTGAATTAGTGCAAAACTATTAGTTGTAATTGACACATTATTTCCCTGTGGAATTCCACCCCGGGCTTGTAAACTGGATTATATTTCAACGACCGCTAGACCTCTTAGGAGGCATAGTTGGGCGTGATCAAATTTTGGTACCGTTGCCGGGGAGGCAACAGTGTTACTAATTATAACTATAAGAATTGCTAGGATTCTTAGTTTAGTCAATTTTCTTTATTTTTATTCATTATATTGAAATTTTAACTTTTGTGGTCTTGTGTGTTATAGGTATATGCCTAGAAACTCCTCAAGAACTAGTGAATTATTTGAAGCATTATCGGATCCTGAGAAACCTTTCAAGGCATTAAATCGTGCAAACAAGAAGGACAAACAACAGCATCACCCAAGAGAACAAATTGAACCGGATATGGGTGACACTTTGGATAATCAAAATAATCGAAATAATGTGAATGGCCCGAACAATCAGGGTGTGGCACCACTTGTGCCAGAAGCAGCTTTGTATGATTGGGCACAACCCACCACTGAAAATTTGGCAACTGCAATTGCAGTCCCTCAGATACAAGCTGAGTCATTTCAAATCACAAACAACATGCTCCATCTGCTGCAAAACAAGGGACTGTTCTCTGGGTCTTATATTGAAGATCCACAGCAGCATCTGAAAAATTTTCTGTCGATTTGTGTCACACAAAGGCAACCAAATATGACACTGAAAGCAATAAGACTGTTGTTATTTCTATTCTTAGTGACACGAGAAGCCCAAACTTGGCTTAATTCTCTCCCCATAAATTCCATCACAATTTGGGAGGAATTGGTAAAGCAGTTTTTGAATTAATTCTACACACCCAATAAGACTGCCAAGCAGGTTGAGAGAGATTCAAAGGTATGCTGGTTAAGTGTCCACATCATGGCATTTCAGATAAGATGTTGGGACAACGGTTTTGCATGGGATTGGCGGACAGCTTGAAGGCCAATGTTGATGCTTCAGCAGGTGGAGCATTTTTAAGCAAGTCATTTAGAGAGTGTAAGGTCCTGCTAGATAAAATGGCTCAAAACTCGGGATGGATGACAAGAGACTCCACAATCACCCCTATAGTTCACTCAGTAGCATTGGACCGGACAATTCCATAGTCGAGAATATGGCCACTCTAATGACGCAAATGAGTATACTCACCAAAAGATTGATGAATCAGGACAGAAGCAGGTACACATAGTTGACACGACTAATGAGGGATTATGTACACCATGCATTTACCAACCATACATGTGTTCGTGGAGTGGTGAATGTGACAACTAGAACTATCAAGAGAACATGAACTATATGGGCAACTATGGAGGTTAGAGGCAAGGTGGTTAGAATTGGGAGCAGCAAAATCAGCAGTATAGACCAGCACAACAACAGTACAATAACACCAACAATTCTGGAGCTATGTGACCACAGGGTCAAGTAGTACCTTACCAAAGGCAATAAGGATACAACCAGCAAAATCAGCAGCTAACTTATTAACAACCTCAACAACAGATAGTGAGACAAGATGATGGGCTATCTAAAATTAAGGGAATGTTGCAACAACTAATTGGATCCAATGGAAAAATGCAAGAGAAGGTTGAAGCACATGAATCAGCTATAAAAGGCATTGAGATTCAATTAGGGAAAATATCTATGGCTCTAAATAACCACCTCCATAGGACTTTACTTGCGGACACACATGTCAATCCAAAAGAGCAGGTATACTTGACGATGTATTTGTACAAGTTTGAAAATTTGTGTTTCCAGCAAATTTTGTCATTCTGGACTGCAAGGTTGATGAGAAGATTCCCATAATTTTGGGAAGGCCGTTCTTGCCCACAGGAAGAACTTTAATTGATTGTGAAATATGGGAGCTGAAAATGAGGCTGAATAATGAAGAAATAACATTTAATGTACAAAAGTCTATGCGGTGACCCAGTGAGTTCGCAAATTGCTCTTTGTTAGACACGGTGGATGTAATCATGGAGGAAGATGATGAGGAACTTAATGCAAAAGACCCCCTAATAGCCTGCCTTATCAACTTAGAAGAAGTAAATGGTGAGGACTTGGCGGAATGGGTGTTAGCTCTTCAAAGGCAAGGGTACGGGAAGAGAGAGCTCGAATTCGAGCCTTTATACTCGGAAGAAAGAAAGATCCATCTAGCCAAGCCATCAATCGAAGAACCACCACAATTGGAGCTGAAACCGCTGCCATTTCACCTCAGGTATGCTTTCGTGGGACCTAACTCGACTTTACCTGTTATTATCTCATCTGGTTTGTTAGATGTGTAGGTGGAACAACTTTTGCATGTGTTGAAAGAGTACAAGACTGCAATTGGTTGGACCATAGCGGACATTAAGGGTATTATCCCGGCCTTCTATATGCATAAACTTCTGCCGGAAGATAGGCACAAACCTTCCAGAGAACATCAAAGAAGGCTAAATCCTAACATGAAGGAAGTTGTAAAGAAGGAAGTGATCAAGTGGTTAGATGCGAGAATTATTTTTCCTATCTTAGTTAGCAACTGGGTTAGCCCAGTTCAATGTGTGCCAAAGAAAGGTGGGATGACTGTTGTGCAAAACGAGAACAATGAATTTGATCTCAACAAGAATAGTTACGGGATGGCGAATTTTTATGGACTACCGAAGATTGAATAAGGCCACCTGAAAAGATCATTTTCCCTTGCCATTCATTGATCAGATGCTAGATAGATTGGCAGGGAGGTCCCATTTTTGCTTCTTAGATAGATACTGGGGGTACAATCAGATATCTATTGCCCCGGAGGATAGAAAGAAAACGTCATTCACCTGTCCATATGGCATTTACGCTTTTCGGAGAATGCCGTTTGGCCTATGCAATGCACCCGCCACATTCCAAAGGTGCATGATGGCCATCTTCATAGATATGGTAGAGGATATAATGGAGGTTTTCATAGATGATTTCTCAGTGGTGGAAAATTCTTTTGATGATTGCCTTAGGAATCTGAAAAGAGTGTTGCGGAGATGTATGGAGACTAATCTGGTGCTAAACTGGGAAAAATGCCATTTCATGGTACATGAAGGTATAGTCTTAGGACACCTAGTGTCAAGTGAGGGCATTGAGGTGGACCGTGCTAAAGTCGATGTAATAGAGAAGCTGCCACCACCCACTTCTATCAAATAAGGAGTTTCCTTGGTCATGCTGGTTTCTACTAGCGTTTTATAAAAGATTTTTCTAAGATTGCTAACCCTTTGTGTAAAATACTTGAAAAAAAATCACCCTTTTGTGTTTTCTGATGACTGTAGGGTAGCTTTTGAGGGATTGAAGAGAAGGTTGGTGTCTGCACCTATCATAGTTGCCCCTGACTGGGAGCAACCATTTGAGCTGATGTGTGATGCAAGTGACCATGCTGTAGGAGCAGTACTTGAATAGAGTAAAGATAAATTCATTCATCCAATATACTATGCAAGTAGAATATTAAATGGGGCTCAACTGAATTACATAGTGACAGAAAAAGAGATGTTAGACATGGTGTTGGAATTTGATAAATTCCGGTCCTACTGATAGGCTCGAAGGTAATTGTTTATACTGAACATGCTGCTCTCATGTACCTAATTGATAAGAAGGAGTCAAAGTCACACTTGATTAGATGGTCCTACTGCTGCAAGAGTTTGACTTGGAAATCCATGACCGAAAAGTAACTGAGAACCAAGTTGTCGATCACTTGTCTAGGCTTGAAGGAGCTGAAACGAAGGTGGAGGTGGAAGATATCATGGAGACTTTCCTGGATGAACAACTGTCAACCACGAGCCTTGAGGAAGCGCCATGGTATGCAGGCATTGCAAACTACCTGGCAAGAGGTATTATTCCCTATGAATTGTCTTCTGTGCAGAAGAAAAAGTTCTTTCGTGATTGTCTCATGCATTTCAAAGATGAACCATATTTGTTTCGGATTTGTATTGATAACATGATCCGAAGATGTATTCCCGAGATAGACCAAGCTTCTGTTTTGCATGCATGTCATGCTTTGCCTTATGGAGGTCATTTTAGAGGAGTAAGGACAGTTGCTAAAGTTTTAGAGTCAGGCTTCTATTGGCCAACGTTGTTTAAAGATGCACACTTTTGGGTAAAGAGATATGATGAGTGTCAAAGGACGGGGAATATTTCTCGTCGACATGAGATGCCCATGAACTCAATCCAAGAAGTGGAAGTATTTGATGTATGGGGAATCGACTTTATGGGACCATTTGTTAGCTCATACAACAACAAGTATATACTCGTAACAGTGGACTATGTCTCGAAATGGGTAGAAGTTGTAGCACTCCCAACACATGATGCAAAGAGAGTTATTAGTTTTCTAAGAAAAAATATCTTCACTCGATTTGGAACTCCAAGAGCGATCATTAATGATGGAGAAACTCATTTCTGCAATCGAGCTTTCGCACTGGCGTACGCCATAAGGTTGCCACTTCGTATCACCCACAAACAAGTGATCAAGTTGAGGTGTCAAACAGAGAAATCAAGAGTGTTTTGACCAAAATTGTAAATGCTACTCGGACTGATTGGGCGAAAAATTGGATGTTGCACTATGGGCCTACCGCACTGCATTCAAAACTCTGATTGGTATGTCACCGTACAAATTGATATTCGGAAAGGCATGTCACTTACCGATGGAGCTAGAGCATAGAGCGTTTTGGGCATTAAAGCAATTAAAACTTGACATAGAGGCCGCTGGTACGAGTAGAGTCATAGAACTTCATGAACTCGATGAGTTCTGTTACCATGCTTTTGAAAGCACCAGGCTGTACAAGGAAAGAATGAAGATCATGCATGACAAGCATATTCAAGAGAGGATTTTCAAACCTAGAGATGCCGTGTTGTTGTATAATTCAAGATTCAAACTATTTTCGGGTAAGATGAAATCTAGATGGTCAGTACCATTCTGAGTGGTGCAAGTACTCTCAAGTGGAGCTGTAGAAATTGAATCCAAGGATGGAACGAACACGTTTAGAGTTAATGGGAAAAGGTTGAAACATTACCTTGGCATGGATGAGGAAAAGGTTGTATTGGTGATTCATTTGAAGGAGCTTTAATTGTTGAGTAAGCCTTAAGTTTGCTCGCATGCGTCGTCTCGTGACGTTAAATCAGGTGCTCGTCGGGAGGCAACCCGATTCGTAGTTAATTTAAGCTTAACTATAAATTTTTGTTTGTTTTATGCACTGACAAGTTTTTAGCTAACTCTTGGTGTCTGAACAGGTAATGGAGCACGATGGAAAGTCATGGCGCGTGGAGGTATTCACAAAACGAAATAAAAATTACATGCGTACGCTCCAAACAATGATGCGTACCTCGCGTCACCCAGTTTAATGCACAACGCAACTGGAAGCAAACCTCGCGTTGCAAATATTTTACCTCGCGGCACAACTTGCATCGCCTACTGCCCAGCGTGCTTTCCAGCTCGCGTCGCCCAGCCTTCAGCGCACTATACAATTCACCCAATGAGGGTTATAGTGAGACCAATCTCGCGGCAGCCTCACGTCGCCAGGTAATTACCTCGCGTTTAATACAACGAGCAAAACCTGGCTTTAGCCTTGCCTCGCGCGGGATGCAGCGAGCAAAACCTAGCAGTAGACCTCGTATCGCTAGGAAAGAACCTCGCGTTATGCCTCGTGTCGCCTGCTTCGCAGCTCGCTAAGTAGCTCATCTCGCCAGGTAAGTTTCTCGTTGGGAGCTCGCGTAGCCAGGTTCTCAGCACGCGTTAGAGATCGCCTCGTACGGTCCTTTGCTCACTGAAATCCAGTCATGTTTCTAGCTCGCTAATGGTTTCGCCTGGCCATCCCCCATTTTCGCTGTAAAACTCAGTTGGCCAGCCCCCATGCACGCTTTAAAGATAGCCATGGACCTCACATCACCTATTGTCCATTGCTGTAAACCTATTGTCCTTTGCTCGCTTTGGAGCTTGCCCAGCCTAAGCACAACAAACCACTCTCTTTCTCGCTAAACACCGCGCGTCGCCAAGTCTTAAATGTGTTATAGAGCTCGCCCAGCGAGGGATTAAGTGAGGTCAATCTCGCGGCAAAGGTTGTGTCGCCAGGCATTTAGTTCGCTATTAGCTTCACGTCACCATGTCCATTTCACGCTAAACAAATAGCCTCGCATGGTGTTATGCTCACTGGGAGCTCGCGTCGCCAGGTTAGTGTTGCTTTTAATTTGTTTAGTTTTGTTTTTTTCTTAAAAACTCCTTTCTGTTAGTTATAACATACTTAAACACACACACTCACCACATTTAACACTGCAATGCTTGTCCCTTTTTCCCTTCCCCTCACACACTAATTTCGTTGAAGACCTTCGCTCATCATCTCTTTCAATCACTTGGGATATCAATTGAAGAACACTGCAATCCTCCTAAGCATCTAAGGTATGTTTCTAACTCTCTCCTCTATCAAAAATTTGAATTTAGTTAAGAAAATGCAATTCTACCATATTTGGGTATATCTTCAAAGCAACAATGTGCTTGCTCGCCCTAATCCCATAAACTCCATAGGATTGGTATTGTTGTTGTATACAAGGGTGATAATATGAAATCCCCAAGCCGATTTGGGGGAGGGTGAGGCAATCCCTCATATCTAAAACCAATTTGACAATACTAGTGCACGCTAAGCGTTTGTCAAAATGCCTCAAAGGCATTCTTGGCCCAAATGGAGTTCTACTCTCCGGGATTGTAATGACTAATGCTATGTTGTATTGAAACATTACAAATTGCAAGTTTAGGTGGGATAAACAGTAGCTACATGCATCACAATTATAGTAAACACCATTTTGCCATTACTTTAATCGCATGCTAAAATAAAGAGGTGAAGTCTGAGTAGCCTCAAAATGGTTGAACATCATGTAGTGAACTCTTAAGTGTGGGGTCGCAAGACCATGCTTTGAATTGATTCATCTGTTTTATCACTGAGGAATGTTCACTTATGTAGGTACGAGTATGCCTCCTAAAAAAGACGATGGTAAAGGCAAGAGCAAGGCTACTGTTCCAACTAAGGCCAAGGCTTCTTCCAGACCTCCACCAAAAAAGAGAAAAGGTGGGGAGGCCACTTCAAGCAAACTTTAAGGGTTGCAAGCAGTTGCAGCTATAGCAGCCAAACCCCAGGACAACGAGAATTTTGACTGAAGGGCATACCTCAATCTGCTAAGGATTGGTACAATATTTGTCGACCGAGACATATACATTCTGAGTCAGTTGTCCATGAGCGGCGCCTCCAAGCTAAATACCAATCAATTTGGAAAGGTATTTATGATCTTGGCTTAAGCTACATATTTAGAAACATCGGGGATATAAATGTCAACCTTGTTCAGGAATTTTATGCCGGTTTTGATCCGAATGATCCTGAGCAGCTGGTTCCTATTAGAGGAAGGTTGATCGATTTTTCGGCAACAGCTATATGCAATTTTTTGGGAGCTCTAGATGTTCCACACGAACCCTTGGACAACTTCATCACCCATCCTACATATCAGGCATTGAGACACACTCTCAGTGGTGTCAATTCTGTGGCTGCCTGGGTTCGTGACAAGAAGACCCAACGCCATAGGAAATTTCCAAAGAAAAAAAAGAAGCTGGAAGCTCAGGTGCGGCTGATATTGATCAACATACGGCTATTACCATGCAATCATGAGACTCTTATAAGCAGTGAAAGGATATGCGTGTTGTACTTCCTCATGACTGGCCAGAAAATGAATGTGGGCCACTTTATACGCTACCGGATGTCCCAGGTGAGAACAAGCAAGCACATTGACAGATTTTCCTTCGCCAACATGTTGAATCAGTACCTGCGCAAAGAAAGGGCGGAGGAGGAGCGAGATTTTGATATAGTCATTCCTACACTCCTCAGACAAATGGACATCACAAGCCTACGGGTTAAAGAGGAGAATGTCATGGCCACAATGATAGGTGCCGAGCGCAATGCTCGAGATGACAGCTTTATGGCATATCTATATGGGATGATGGACTTACAACTCACGATTGGGGGAAGGCCGGCCACTACCGAGGAGAGGGCCACCTTGGAGGAGCGTTATCCGCTCACTCCTCACGCATAACAGCTAGTTAGGCTTGGCGATGGGCAGCGACTCCTAGATGATGAGGATGTCAACACACCAGTATGTTCTGAGGCCGAGCCAGAGCAGTTCGACGAGGATGCTGATGATGATGCTGAGGGAGAAGAGGATGAGGACTGGACAGGTGTAGATGGAACCTTCGACGATGAGGGCGAGGACGATGACTGATCAGGGAATTTTTCCAACCACCTTACATGTTTTTGTGTTTATGAATTTATATACGCATTGAGGACAATGCATGATCTAAGTGTGGGGTGGAAGGTATTCTCTGTCATTTATAAATATTAGATAAACTAATTAGTTTGTGTGTTTAATGTTTATTTTATTTTCGTATTTCCCTTTATTTAATATTTTAAAAAAAATAAATGACTGGACTTTTCCCGACGACGGATCTCTTAGGCAGTTTTCTTGAGGAACTTAAGTCTAACAAAAAAATAATTATATATATATAATCCCTCATGGCTTTTCTTTGTGCATCGGTTCTTTTCCACGGGATGTAGTTGAACCGAGTAGTAGTTTTTGTTTTGTCTTTAGATTAGAATAGAATTTAGGGAATAAAAGAAAGGGAAAAATAAAAAATAATAGGCGCCTTTGACTAGTTTGATAGTAGCATATTTAGGCTCTAGTATGTGTAGTACCTTCCCTATAGTTTGAAAATATTTATTATGCTTTGTTGAGTAATAACTTGTTTATTGACGCCTATATCTCATTTTCTTGGCTTGTGTCACCTTGTGTTTGATGCTTAATATTTTGTAGCTCTGTGAATACTTGCCATTATTTGAGAATAGGAATGGAACCATCCTTGATGAGTCATGTGCCATGAGTGGTGAGAAATTATATAGTCTGTGTCATTGCATTAGAGTCAAGAACTTCCGCGGCATGTGAGTTGAAGCGAAATTTTAGGTTTTGATCGGTTTGAAAAATGATTTTAGGCTTTCTTTGATCTTTTTGAACTTAATGCCTACCACAAATAAAATTTATCCCTAGTCAATCCTTTTAAGCCTATAGACTTTTATTTGGTAACCACACTACAAGTCTATGCCCATTTATTCTTAATTAACATTATTTTGATCCTTGTACCTCGTAAAGTACTTTAATTGTGAAGTGAGCGCTAGAAGAAGTAAGGACTAAGTGTGGGGTGGCTTTCGAGTGGAACCAATGAAAGAAAGAAGGATGCATTTGTTTTGTAAAATAATACACACTAGCAGACTAAACTAAAAGAAAGATCTTGTTCTTGCTAGTGGGTGTGAATTAAAGTAGTTCTTAAAGAAAGAGGAAATACTTTGGGGATGATATTGTTTGTGAAAATGCAGTTGGGTTGAAGAAAAATGCGCTTAAAGATAATTATCTGATGTGTTAAAGTATTTAGGAGGGTTAGCCACTATTCCTAAATGTATCATGTCCGTCCTTAAGCCAACATTATAACCATAAAAACTCCTAATTAATTTTAGATCGAGCAGGCCTATATTAATAGAGGTTTACATAATGGGTAAGCCTATGGTACTTTGTGCATGCATGTGACTTCTTTGTGAGAGTTAAGAATTTCTTTGATATATGAGAATCCTTAAAATATATTTGAGTATTTAATTTAAATGTGTGGATTCAACTTACTCACTTGTTCTTGTTGTGACGGCACATGATTTCGCAAGGGATATGTGAGGTTATTAGATTTCTCTATGATGTTAAGTGTTCAAGCCATGAATGCATTATGATATTGAGTCGGTTTGTGAGGTTAGGATTGTTAGAAACATGTTGTTGTCCTTTTGTTGAATAAAGATTTGAAGTATGGCATAAAGTAAAGGGAAGTTTAAAGGCATATGCTAAGATGTGAGGCCAAAATACTATACTTTTAGCACATTACTCACCCTATATTTTTTGTTCTAATGAGTTATTGTGCGACATTTGAGCTAAATTGGGTTGTTTTATGTGTAGGAACATCGGAAGGAATTCTCGAACAAAAGTTGTCATACCCCCTTTTACCCCACAAAAGATATGTGTATGGATTGTTGTGGGTTAAAGAGTTTTTCCAATTAAAGTGATAAATTTGAGTAGGGATTATTTTATTTACAGAGCCGCCACTTGGAATTGATTTTTTGGTTGTCTCAAGTCACCTTTTATTTGAATCCCCATTCAAAGGAAAATTTGTCTCTTTTGTTATTGGTATGCGAAAACAATGTCTGAGTAAGGAATTCTGTTGATCGGGGAGAAGGTGTAAGGCATTCCCCAAGTCCCGTGGTTCCAACACGGTCGCTTTATTGACTACAACTTGGCTTGAATTAATTTTGGATAAACTGTGATTTATTGATTTTCATGTTTTATCTATCCGCTTTTAATTATTAAAATATAAAATTATCTTTAAAACAAATCACGTGTGTGAATCCGTTTTGTTTATTATGCCAAAATCTTGTCACGCATACGTGTACACAATTAATAGAATTTTATTATTAAGATTGTTTTGGCCATAGTTAACACATACTTCGGTTTTATTTTTGGAAATTGCAATTATGCCACGCGAACGTATACATAATCGCGATAAACTAATTAAAGGCGTACCTAAAGCACTCTATCAGTGTTCATTATTCTTCCTATATATTTGAGATTATTGTAAAGTCATGAATTATGGAATTACTTGTAGAAGAAGTGTATGATTTTAGATATTTGAATAAATAAACTGTCATATACCAATACCCTACAATCCAACAATTGAAGACCAAATTTATTAGGGTCCTAATCTTCCCAACTTTAAAGTAAGTTTGAATAACATATTTTCAGAAACATGATTAAGTATATAGCATTTAAGGACTAATTTACATTATTATTTATAAAGTTTAAAGGCAAATAAATAAAATCACATGAAATAAGATTAAAAGAATAGAGGAAAGAATAAACCTTTAATGAAAATTTTCCAATTAAATGAGTTTTCAAGAACAGGTACAGTAACTCAGACGAACGTCGAACAAGCATAAGCGAAGAAGAACATCAAAGCTAGTGAACGGAGCTCCAACGGAATCCTCGACCTCGACGATTAACTTCACTTTTTGGCGTGTAAAAAGGGATGTTATGAAGTATTTTTTTGGATTTTGGTTGATGAATAGCTAGATGTTTCGAAAAGAAGGGACAAAGAAAGAATGACACGAGTAAATATTCTCTTAGCATAGAACAAGAAAACAAAATTTTCTCAATTCCTCTCTTTTTTTCTTCTCTTTCTCCCCCTTTTCTCCTCACATTTATCTTCTATTTGTAGGAAAAAAATTCGGAATTGTTTTCAGATTTATTTTTTTATTGTTTTATTTTATTTTTTATTTTTTAATTAAAAAGAATTACCGCTTCCCATTTTTCTTCTATTTTTAAACAAAATAATTCCCCACTTTCTTTTACTTTTATTTTTTAATTTTCCACTTTTTTTACTTTACTTTTATTTTATTTTTCACTTATTTTACTTTTCTTTTTATAATTTTCACTTATTTTTCTTTTCTTTTTTTACATTTCCACTTTCTTTTACTTTTTTAAAAAAAAATTCAGCTACCTTTACTTTTATTTTTTAATTTATCTTTCTTTTACTTTTCATTTTTTTAATTTTCCACTTTCTTTTACTTTTATTTTTTTTAATTTTCCACTTTCTTTTCCTTTTTTAAAAAATTCATTTCCACCTACTTTTGCTTTTAATTTTTTATTCCACACTTTTAATTTTCCTATTATTTTATTTCATCCGAAAATTTTAAAAAATATTTAATATTTTCGTTTTTTAAATTAATTGCATTATAAAATAAAGATAAAAAATAAAAATAATACTAATAGTAATAGTTTGACCTTTTAATTTATTTTTAATTCCTACCGTATATTAAAAAAATGTAACAAATCTAAATATATATATATTAAATTTCTAAAAATATTTATATAGTAGAAGGTGATAAAAATTCAAATATAGTAAAAAATTAGGTGCTCACAGCTGCCCCTCTTTGCTTGGAAACATGAAGAGTTTTCAGGCAAAGACTAGGTGAGTCATGTGACTAATTTTTGACCAAATCATTATTCAAAAGGAAAAGAAATAAGAGATAGGGTGCAACCGAGTCCTGATTTTGGACAGCCTACACATCCCGGGTTATAGGGGAATCAGGTCACGAGTAGTTCAAGGAGAATGGTGAAATGATGAGTTGAGGAGTCGAGTGAGGTTTTGTCGAGGCTCCGGTCCGCGATCTTGCTATTATAAAAATAAAACTAAACAAACCTATTAGCTATGAGTTATAAGATTCCTATCTATGAGTCTTCTAAAACTTGATCTTGAGTCTTGACTGGTTCTTCATGCAGACTCTGATCTAAACCTTAATGCTCGCTAGCTGTAGGTGCTAGTTCATTGTTCAATAGCTTCTTCTAATCAAAACATGACTCCAATACTCATGGCTTTAGTCATGTCTTGAACATTCCACATCTTTTCAACTACTTTTGCATTTTGGATTCACCTATTTTTTTCTTTTCTTTTATTTTGAATTGATGGTAAGCACCCTCCACTTCCAACCAAGAGGTTGTGAGTTCGAGTCACCCCAAGAGCAAGGTGGGGAGTTCTTGGAGGGAAGGATGCCGAGGGTCATTTGGAAACAGCCTCTCTACCCAGGGTAGGGGTAAGGTCTGCGTACACACTACCCTCCCCAGACCCCACTAGTGGGATTATACTGGGTTGTTGTTGTTGTTGTTGTTGTTGAATTGAGGCTTCTTCTTTTGGTCATCTTAAACCCTGTTCCTCGAGGTAAAACCTACTCAGACACCAAAAAAACAAACAAACGCAATTTTTCTGCCCCAGTTGCACTAGAAAAATTTTGTGAGTTGTTGTTACAAAATTTTAAACTACTTCTTTATTGAAAGCAATAAAAGGTTGGGAATGGTGTACCCCGAAAAACCAGAGACTAGGGAATAGAGACCCTATGTCTAAAATAAAAGAAACTAGGGAGTGGAGACCCTATGTTGGAAAAGAGACTAGAGAGTGTAGACCCTATGTATGAAATAAAAATCAACTAGGGAGTGTAGACCCTATGTTGAAAAAGCGACTAGGGAGTGCCGATGTCTAAAAATAAAGTCAACTAGGGAGTGGGGACCCTATGTTGGAAAAGATACTAGGGAGTGGTATACCTTGATACTGGTAAGAAAATATAACCAGGGGTTTGTACCCTGTATTACGGAAAAAAAATATAATCAGAGGTTGGTACCCTGTATTACTGAAAAGAATGTAATCATGGGAAGGCGTCTTGTATTACTGAAAGAAAATGTAACCAGGGGATGGCACCCTGTATTACGGAAAAGAAATGTAACCAGTGGTTGGTGCCCTGTATTACTGAAATGAAAATGAATCCCTGGGCGAAAAGGTTTACTTGGGTTAAACTGCGAAAAGCGAGCATGGGCGAAGAGTACTTCTACCCGGATTATGAGCTGGATCCCCCTAGGCGAAACGTTTCTATCTGGGTTAAATTACGTAAAACAACCTGAGCGAAAAGTACTTCTACCCGGAACTATGAGCTGGATCCCCCTAGATGAAAAGGTTCTTCCATGGTTAAGCTACTTAAACCAACCTGAGCGAAGAGTACTTCTACCCGAAACTATGAGATGGATCCCCCTAGGCGAAAATGTTCTACTTGGGTTAAGCTACGTAAACATCCTGAGAGAAGAGTACTTCTACCCGGACACTATGAGCTGGATCCCCCTAGGCGAAAAGGTTCTACTTGGGTTAAGCTACGAAAAACAGTCTGGGCTAAAAGTACTTCTACCCGGAAACTATGAACTGGATCCCCCTAGGCAAAAAGGTTCTACCTGGGTTAAGCTACGAAAAATAGCCTGGGCGAAGAGTATTTCTACCCGGAAATATGAGTTGGATCCCCTTAGGCAAAAAGGTTCTACCTGGGTTAAGCTACGAAAAATAGCCTGGGCGAAGAGTATTTCTACCCGGAAATATGAGTTGGATCCCCTTAGGCAAAAAGGTTCTACCTGGGTTAAGCTACGAAAAATAGCCTGGGCGAAGAGTATTTCTACCCGGAAATATGAGTTGGATCCCCTTAGGCAAAAAGGTTCTACCTGGGTTAAGCTAAGAAAAACAAGCCTGGGCGAAGAGTACTTCTACCCAGAACTATGAGTTGGATCCCCCTAGGCGAAAAGGTTCTACCTGGGTTAAGCTATGAAAAACAAGCCTGGGCGAATAGTACTTCTACCCGGACCTATGAGCTGGATCCCCCTAGGCGAAAAGGTTCTACCTGGGTTAAGCTACGTAAACCTCTGGAGCGAAGAGTACTTCTACCCGAAAACTATGAAATGGATCCCCCTAGGCGAAAAAGTTCTACCTGGGTTAAGCTACGAAAAATAGTCTGGGCGAAGAGTACTTCTACCCGAAAACTATGAGCTGGATCCCCCTAGGTGAAAAGGTTCTACCTGGGTTAAGCTACGAAAAACAAGCCCGGGCGAAGAGTACTTCTACCCGAAAATATGAGCTGGATCCCTCTAGGCGAAAAGGTTCTACCTGGGTTAAGCTACGAAAAACAAGCCTGGGCGAAGAGTACTTCTACCCGAAACTATGAGATGGATCCCCCTTGGAAATAAGGTTCTACCTAGGTTAAGCTATGTAAAACAACCTGGGCGAAGAGTACTTCTATCCGGAACTATGAGCTGGATCCCCCTAGGCGAAAAAGTTCTACCTGGGTTAAGCTACGTAAAACAACCTGAGCGAAGAGTACTTCTACCCGGAAACTATGAGCTGGATCCCCCTAGGCGAAAAGGTTCTACCTGGGTTAAGCTGCAAAAATCAGCCTGGGCAAAGAGTACTTCTACCCGGAACTATGAGCAGGATCCCCCTAGGCGAAAATGTTCTACCTGGGTTAAGCTATGAAAAACAGCTTGGGCGAAGAGTACTTCTACCCGGAACTGTGAGCTGGATCCCCCTAGGCGAAAAGGTTCTACCTGGGTTAAGCTACAAAAAACAAGCCTGGGCGAAAAGTACTTCTACCCGGAATTATGAGCTGGATCCCCTTAGGCGAAAAAGTTCTACCTGGGTTAAGCTACGAAAAACAAGCCTAGGCAAAGAGTACTTCTACCCGGAACTATGAGCTGAATCCCCCTAGGCAAAAAGGTTCTACCTGGGTTAAGCTACGAAAAACAAGCCTAGGCAAAGAGTACTTCTACCCGGAACTATGAGCTGAATCCCCCTAGGCAAAAAGGTTCTACCTGGGTTAAGCTACGAAAAACAAGCCTAGGCAAAGAGTACTTCTACCCGGAACTATGAGCTGAATCCCCCTAGGCAAAAAGGTTCTACCTGGGTTAAGCTACGAAAAACAAGCCTAGGCAAAGAGTACTTCTACCCGGAACTATGAGCTGAATCCCCCTAGGCAAAAAGGTTCTACCTGGGTTAAGCTACGAAAAACTGCCTGAGCAAAGAGTATTCTACCCGGAACTTTGAGCTGGATCCCTCTAAGCACAAAGGTTCTACCTAGGTTAAGCTACGTAAAACCACCTGGGCAAAGAGTACTTCTACCCGAAATTATGAGCTGGATCCCCCTAGGTGAAAAGGTTCTACTTGAGTTAAGCTACTATAAAACAACCTGGGCGAAGAGTACTTCTAATCGGAACTATGAGCTGGACCCCCATAGGCGAAAAGGTTCTACCTGGGTTAAGTTACGCAAAATATCCTGGGCGAAGAGTACTTCTACCCGAAACTATGAGTTGGATCCCCCTAGGCGAAAAGAATGTACCTGGGTTAAGCTATGAAAAACAACCTGGGCGAAGAGTACTTCTACCCAGAACTATGAGCTGGATCCCCCTAGGCGAAAAGGTTCTACCTAGGTTAAGCTACAAAAAATAACCTGAGCGAAGAATACTTATACCCAGAACTATTAGCTGGATGCCCCTAGGCGAAAAGGTTCTACCTGGGTTAAGCTAAGTAAACCAACCTGGAGCGGAGAGTACTTCTGCCCGAAACTATGTGCTGAATTCCCCTAGGAGAAAAGGTTCTGCCTGGGTTAAGCTACGAAAAACAAGCTTGAGCGAAGAGTACTTCTACCCAGAAACTATGAGCTGGATCCCCCTAGGCGAAAAGGTTCTACCTAGGTTAATCTACGAAAAACAAGCCTGGGCGAAGAGTATTTCTACCCGGAACTATGATCTGGATCCCCCTAGGTGAAAAGGTTCTACATGAGTTAAGCTACGAAAATGAGAGGTATGAACATTAGTGATGAATGCTAAAAATAAAAGAAAGTGGAGATTTTGAGGAAACTTACCTTTGGTGACATTCATCCTTTAGGAATCGCCATTCTGCACTCCTTTATTCCTGCTCCAAACAAAGAAGAAATGTGAGTTTTAAAAGTGGTGGTCGGTTTTTGGCCTTGATGTCTTTGGCAGCTTGGGTTTGTGCCCATCTTATTTTGATGATGATTTCAACCTACCACTAGATGTTTCGTGAATACCACTTGCATTTCTGGCCCCGGAGAGCCTTTGACTTTTCAAACTTTTACATGACGGTTGGTCGTGTGAGACTTAATCTTTTCAACTTTATTTTGTCTTTGTGTTAATTCACTTTCGACTTCTTTCCTCAAAAACTTTCAATTTCAGAGAATTGGGGAACCTTTGACTTTTCAAACTTTTACATGACGGTTGGTCGTGTGAGACTTAATCTTTTCAACTTTATTTTGTCTTTGTGTTAATTCACTTTCGACTTCTTTCCTCAAAAACTTTCAATTTCAGAGAATTGGGGAACCTTTGACTTTTCAAACTTCGCCAAAATGGTTAGCGACTTGGTACTTAACCTATTCAACTTCATTTTGCCTTGTAGGCACTTTTAATTTGATTTCCTCCTTTCAAGAGTTTTTGATTTCAAAGCATCAACCACCATGGAAAATCGGAGTTGACTTGATGCCCTTGCTGAGGTTGGGTGCCTCTTGAATATTATCTTATATCAAACAAAAGCCTGGTAAATCAGTCTTGACATCCCTTCTTCGCCTTACTTTTGGAACAAAGTTAGACCGAAAGGGTTTCAAAGAACAACAAACAATGAAATGGACAATGAATTTAGACAAGAGTTATCCCTTTCGGGGAAAGGAAAGAAGGACTTATCTGGAGTACATGCGGACTTCAATAAACATGACATGCCTTTTGGACTAGATGCCTGATCTGTGTAAACTGTCCAACTCTTAGAAATTCCTCACAACTTTTGCCTCAAAACCGAGAAACCTTGCCCAGGACTATGTCGATGCCAATGGCTATGATGATTCTCTTTTCGATCAGTGGCGCCCTTTGTGGGTTTTCACCAGTTGACCACTCTCTTCTCACCATCGCCTCATAGTGCTCCTTACGAGTTTTCACTAAAAAAGACTCTCTCATTTTAGTTTATTTACTCACCATTGCCTTACAGCGCCCATGAGGGTTTTTACCAATAAGACTCTCTCATTTTGGTTGCACCAGATCCAAGTGACTGTATCCTCCAATTTTGAACATTCTCGTTGATTGATCGGAAGAACTTGAAAATGATTTGGGTAAACTTTAAGGCTAAACTATCGCCGAACCATTATAGCATCTGCCCCAGTTTTAATTTTTTTTTTTTTTTTTTTTTTTTTTG